>CM033716.1:60638875-60937389 GCA_019671005.1 Hibiscus mutabilis | reverse complement strand
TGAAGCCCTTATCTTGCAACTCCTGAAGTTGCTTCTTCAATTCTTTCAACTCGACAAGTGTTATTCTATAGGGTGTAATGGACACCGGAGCTATTCCAGCTGAACTTCAATCCTGAACTCTATTTTTCTGGTCGAGAGACACCATGGAGTTCCTCGAGAAAAACATCGGTGAATTCGACACAATTGGCATACTAGCTAAGCGAATTCAATCACATCTTGAATGATCATTTTAGCAAAGATTGAGGTCGGTTTCTTGTCTATTAAGAGAATGGATTCTTTCCTTAAACCCAGATACAATCTCCAATTTTGGCAATCTACCCAGGCCTCGCGTTTGTTTAACCAGTCTAACCCCAATATCAAGTCAAATTCACAATATGGTAAGGCATAAAGATCAATAGGAAAGGTATGTTTCAATGGTCAAGGAAGCTTGCTTGTAGAGTAAGTTAATGGGTGTTTTTCCCTAATGGATTCGAAACTACAAGACTAGATTCAATAATTTCAGGTTTCAATTTTAACTTGTTGATCAAGGCGAACAAACAAATGAATGGGTAGACCCCAATCAATTAAAGCATATACAGGACTGGAATTGAACTCAATGGTACTTGCGATGACATTATGAGCTTCTTCATTATCTTTACCACGAATGTGGTACATACGAGCAGGGGCTTGGGATTCTTGGTGAGTTGAAGCATTCGATGGTTTCGTCTGCCTCTCCCTTGATTTCCAGACTGGCTTGTTTAGGACCCTTGTTTGAATTGGAGAGAGATGAGCTTGTATTTCTAGGAGTTCGACTTGGAACCTTATTGGGATTTTGGGGACAATCCCAGATATAGTGATATGAGGCTCCACATAAGAAACACAAGTTTTGTTGAGTTTTGTATTGCCCGGTGTGGTGCTTCTGACAGAACTTGCAAGTAGAGTACTGAACAACTTTACCAGAATTCCCCGTACTATCAACTGAGATCATCGGGACTGAGGATTTGATTACCGATTGAGGTTTTGGTATATAATTGCTCTTCTGGACATTAGTATAATTTGAAGAGTGGTCTTTAGAGTGTCTAGCTTTCTTTGACTTCCAGTGTGGCTTGTCATTGTTTCTAGATCGTTTATCTTTCCAAGAGTTTCCACTCTTACGCTTCTCTGAGGCCTTCATCTTCTCCTCTATAGCAATGACTCGGTTTACCAAGTTTTGGAAGTCGGTAATACCAAGAGTAGCAAATATAGGGCATAATTCATCATTTAACCCGTCAATGAACATTCAGCACTTGTCGACCTCAGTTTTGATATATTCCAACCCATATTTGCAATGCTTGCAGAAGTCGCTTACATATTGTTCAATAGGTCGGCCCCCTTGCTTGAGGTACAAGAAATGTTTCTAGCGCTCGGCCAGATACTGTTCACTGATATACTTCTTCCTGAATTCATCGAGGAAGAATTTCCACATTATGGCTTCTGCAAGGGCAGTCAACGTAGTAGTTTCCCACAAGCTTAAGGCTTCATCAACTAACAAAGCTATAGCACATTCGAGTTTGTGCTCATCGGGACAAGGTAGTTGCTTGGTAAGGATTCGAGTAGTAACTTTAAGCCAGTACTCAGCTACTTCTGGGTTTGCTTTATCGGTGCCACTGAAGGTATAAGCCTATGTTGAGCCAGTTTGTCAATTAGGGCTCGGTTTGGTATATCAACTATAGGAGCAATTGGTTGATCTTGCTTTAAGGCAGGCACTAGATGATTAAACATCTCCTTCACACTTAGAAGGCATTCTTGCTGCACAAGATTGATAGCAGGAGCTTCCTGTTGAGCAGCAGCTTGATCTCTATATTGAGCTTGATGTTGAAGAGGAATCTATTCCATCCTCACACTGTCTCCTTCGTTCGAGGAGCCTTCAGGACTTTCATTATCCCGACCGAGTCTTGTTTCAGACATTCTACGTTCAAATAGAACAGTTAGGGGTTTGGTTTAATAAGCAAGACATAAGCTATTCAATTCAAGTCTCTTAGGTGGCACAAGTATCCTATATGATGCATGATAGCCCGGTTTAGTCCAAGAATCGACTAAACCTAAAGCTCTGAATACCAATTTATATGTAACAACTCCTACACGGGTTAGTAGTAACTCGGTTCAGAAACGTTACTTAGCAAGCATGCAAGACAAAACAAGGCATGGCAAGGCATTTGAATCATACAAGCAATCTATCACCCATGCTTTCTTAACATACAAGCAAGCACATTTGACTCCTATTCATTTAAACCAATCAAGCATACATTCGGCAATCAATCAACCAAGAAGAACAAACATTCATACTTGTTTACCTAACTAACAAGAAAGCTCATACTTGACTCCTACACTTCCATACCATTCGAACTAGACCAAGCAAGGAAGAAGCATGGATTCAAACAAGACATAAGCAACAATTCATGCAAGTAATCTCAAATGAACCTTCAAATATCATTCTAAGCATTCGGCTATACCTACAAAACAATTAGATTAATTTCTTTCTTGCTTACAATTCAAGTTACTACTTTAATGATTCATTATTCAACACATATACATTGTTTCTTAACCTATTTAAATCTACTTAGTACTACATGCTTCCATTTCAATTTGGTGTTCCTTATATTACACAATTAGTCATTTCATTTCCTCAATTACTAAGCATAGTTATCTAACCTTTAATATCTTATAACTTATACCATTCAAGCCTAATACAAGAGACTACTATTTGGCCAATTATACAAAACATATACAAGCATAAAGCTAAATCATACCAACCTCATCCTACTACCATGCATTCGAATAGGGTTTAAGCAACATGGTTCCTCATTTTTGATTCATAAATCAAGCATACATATAATCATTTCAAGCATTCACAAATGCATGACAAGGTTATCAACTATTTCAAGCCAATTAGGTCATCATAAGATCATTCTCTAACATCCAAATATGCACAGCAACATTCAACCATTATGAGTTAATTAAGTTCATTACAAACCTTAATCTATATATAAATCATAGGTAGGCTATCAAACATTATAAACAATCCTTCAAAATGCATGTTCAAGCTACTTAGATACAAACTAGTGCCACCATTCTAGGATAATACAAAACAAGTATGGAATCATACTTTAACAAATCTTGTGTAGGATGCTTCTTGCTCAAGGAATCAAGCTCCAAGATCAAGCAATGTTGAATCCTTTAACCTGTAGGTTGGGAAGAATGAAAGAAGAGTGATAAGTACAAAAATGTACTTAGTGAGGTAGTAACTAGTCTATCCAATTTGTTATTTCATGTTTCATGTCTTTTAGATCAAGTGAAGACCTAGCTAAGGCTTCCAAGCATTAGAGTAGACTTAGCTAGTCTTTCAAGTATCAAGAGTGACCTTATCTAGTCTTTCAAGCATCAATAATATCCTATCTAGCATAACATGCAATTCGGCCAATAAGATTAGGCAACACGAAATCTTAAATCATGAATCAAGCAACATGCTTGCAAAACAAGTAACCAATGAGTCATGCTTCCAAATCAAGCAACATACATTTCATGGAAATACAAGAAAAGTATCATGTATAATTGAGTCATAATTCATTTGTTATTTCATTTAACAACCCTTTGGTACTTAGTTTGTATAGGTAATCGAGTCTCCAACCAACTGTCGCCACAATATGCACCGTAGTGCTAGTCAACCCTCCTATTGTCGCGAAAGACCACATACGTACCCTCCGTCTGTTGCCAAATAGGGGCCTTAGCCCTGGACCGTAGTCCACCCGTACACAATGAGCTCTAGACTCTAAGGCATGCCTTTCTACCTAATCCAACTAGCTACCAAGGTTGTTCGAATTACCATTTATTCAAATTATCAAGTTCAAGATCATGTTCATGTCAATCAAGATCATTTCATGTTAGCCCTTAGGCTATTGAGCCTTAGCTCACAAGTCAAGTGGTTTCAAGATTCATTTCATCAAAATGATAACATCATATCTCAACCAAGTCATTAGCATTAATCATGTTGTATCATAGCACATACAAGCAACCAAGTCATCACTAAACATTCATAGCATTTCAAGTAAGCATGTACATAATACTAGGATCATGTTTCATGTGTTTCTTTAATTCATCCTTGTAACATCCATTTCCCGTATTTATTACCAAATACGAGCCATTGATGTTACTAACAAATTTTAAACCTTATTATTTATGTTCCCTTATAAACTGACAACCTGCACTACCTTACTTAAAAATTTAGAAAAAAATTTATAGACATCAAAAGTTCATTTTGAAATTTTCTAATTAAACTAGATTCATTAAAATTTCTAACCATATAAATTATTAGCCTAAAATTACTATACAAAAATTCAAATAAATTCTTAAATTCACGTCACAGCCCTAAAATACTAAAATTCTGCTGCCCTGTTTTTTGACCTTTCATTGAATAAAAATTCATAACTTTTTATATACATCTCGAAATTAGTCGCAGTAAATTTTGTGAGAAACTAGACAAAACTTTTAGTTCATGCATATAATATTCACTGTCTAATTCCAATTGTGGAATTTATGCTGATTTTTCAAACACACTACCTGAACATACATTTCTAAACAGATTTTTAAATCTTTCTACATTAAGACCACATTTGATTCAAAACTTAGTCCATTATCACTTATAGACATAATAAGACTTACCAGGTTAATCATCCATATTCTAACAACTATTAACCAACCATATTTGGTAATAAGTTATTACAACCCCACTAGTTATACATGCCATCTAGTATATTTTCAAAAGAAAGGATGGATGCCATTACATTACTATGAGTATGGAGATATACCTCCCAAAATGTGAAAGTGATGCTCGGCTACTCTTTCCTCGAAACTCCTTTAAAACCTACGCATGAAAGTCATCATACGCTAAGCATATACTTAGTGAGGCAACAATATTTAATTCAAATGAAATTTAACATAGGTATCAACATATTAAAATAACAATGCATATGATCACCTACCATTTTATGCATATTAGCATATATGACATGATATATGTATAATAACATATTACATGGTAATAACCTTGATTCTTACTAACACCGTTGCCATATTCATCATCAAGCTTTCAAGCCTTTTGTCCTGTTTTTCAATTCATTTAGCCCAGGTATTGAATTAAGGAAATTTTTGTACGCGAGTCATGCCCCCTATACTTACTTGAGTATAGTATATTATGTGCACTTTACTGGAAGTGCTTAACACCGAAGTGTTTTTGTATACTTACCGGAGTATACAATTATTAATTATTTTGCACTTTACCTGACGTGCTTATAAAAAATTGCACTCTACCGGGAGTGCTAAAATGTTTATACAGCTGTTTATGACTCTATGGATATCCAATTATACTTTTAATTTCCTATCTCATACTTTGGGCTTCATGTCAATCATAATCTCATACTGGCAATTGTAGCGATGTTTTTTCTCGCTAAAAAAGGATGTTTTATTTGTTTGGAAAATATTTTATTCCGCGTGGGATTTTATAAAACCCGTATTTTATTTAAAAATGGAGTCGCCACCGGCCACTCAAGGTGGACCGGACACCGTAGAAAACTAGATATTTTGAAAACTTTGGGTTCGGGAGTCGGTTACGGATGGAGAAGGATTAGCACCCTCACACCGCCCAAAATTGGTACTTTAATAATTACCGCTTTATTAATATTAGACTTTCCGGATTAAAGTGACGAATAAATTAAAATTTGGTTATATGTGCGAGTAAATTTTAAAGGCCCCTTTATCCGAGAGTAAATGCCCAACCACTATCACTACGCCTGATACTGGCCCCGTTTACACTCGAATAAAAGGGCATCGCATTGACAAAATATATGTTCGTTATGCAAACTTAAAAAAACATGGCAAATATAAATAAATACATTGCGATAAAAATATAAATAAATACTAACATAATAAAATACTAATATAACATAAATAAAATACTAATCTAAAGCATACATACATAACTATTAATTTTAACACATAAATAAAAACAAATCTAACCTAAATAAAATATTAATCTAAAATATACATACATAAATATTAATCTAACTCATAAATAAAAATAAATCTAACATAAATAAAATATTAATATAAAACATAAATTTAAAACATACTATTCTAAAACATAAATAAACATACAAATTAAAAACACAATTTTAAATTAACTACTACTTCATTAAATCATAAAAATTACAACATAAATAAAAAGGAAAGAAAATATACCTAACTAGGAGTTCGAATGACGAACCCCAACTGGACCCCACCGAGATCTACCATGACCTCTCCAAAAATATTAACTAGATCGGACCTAAAATAGGACCCGATCGAACCGACTAGGACCGAGGACACTGTCCCGGTCCTGGGCTAGCCGGGAGCTAATGCCCCCTTATTTTGGCCAGCCCATGGCCGATTGCCTTGGCTTCAATTGCTTGCTGCCATTGCTTCAATTGCTTGCCATTTTTCCCCTCCACCCCATACCTTTATATAGGCAATGGGGTGCTTAAAGGGGGTGACGTGGACAACCCTAAACCACATATATTTTTTTTAATACATATATTTTTTTTTTTTTTTTTTTTTATAAATTTTATATTAATAATATTACTATTACAACAATACTAAAAATACTAAAACCCGGACAAAAATGAGTGATTACAGTTGCCCCTCTTTGCTTGTTCTTGTGAAACGAGAACAAAGCAAAGATCAAAAGCACTCATTTTTGTCTTTTCTGGCTGAACTTCTCTCCTTTTGACGCGTGTCTTCCTTCTTTGGTAGATCTTCTTTTTTTCGGCGTAGGTTTTTTTTCTTGTCTTAATTGATCTATCTTGTCACTTTAGGGAAGCAAAACCTTCAAAATAGGGGTTGTTTGTTGGGAAAGCCAAACCGAGTTCCACTTGCTACATTATTCATAATAAGCTAATACCTAAAGAGAGTTCGACCCAACTGCAACACCGACGAAGAGACAGAGTCTACAAAATTCGATCCAGCTGCAACACTGACGAGGAGGCAAGATCGATGGATGAAAGTTATGATGTTTGATCCAGCTACAACTCTGACGAAGAGGCAGGATCAGACAACTTTTCTCTTTTTTCTCTATCTTTTTTTGTTTCTTTTTTCTCTGCTTTTGTTTCTTTTTCATTTTTCTCTTATTTTTTCCTTTTTTTTTCTTTTTTTCTCTTTTTTCTCTTTTTTTTGATTTTTTCTTAAAACTTGAAAGTTGGTGAATTTTGACCAAGCTACAAAAGAGGCATGGTCTAAAGTTAGTAATGTTGATCCAGCTACAGCACCGACGAAGAGGCAGGACCAAGAGTTAGTGAATTTGGTCTAGCTACAACACCGACGAAGAGGCAAGGCACAAGATTTGATCCAGCTCGACACCGACTAAGAGGCGAGGATTGGATAGTTGTTCTTTTTTGTGATCAAGCTACGACTCTGACGAAGAGGCATGATCAGGATTTGGTTGAAAGCTTTTTCATTTTTCATTTTTTGTTTTTGTTTTTGTTTTTTTTTTCATTTTCATTTTCTTTTTATTTTTCTTTGATTTTTCTTCTTTTTTCTTTTTTCTTTTTTTGATTTGTTTTCTAGCTACAACATTAATAAAGAAAACTTGAAAACAAATCTAACCTAAATAAAATATTAATCTAAAATATACATACATAAATATTAATCTAACTCATAAATAAAAATAAATCTAACATAAATAAAATATTAATATAAAACATAAATTTAAAACATACTATTCTAAAACATAAATAAACATACAAATTAAAAACACAATTTTAAATTAACTACTACTTCATTAAATCATAAAAATTACAACATAAATAAAAAGGAAAGAAAATATACCTAACTAGGAGTTCGAATGACGAACCCCAACTGGACCCCACCGAGATCTACCATGACCTCTCCAAAAATATTAACTAGATCGGACCTAAAATAGGACCCGATCGAACCGACTAGGACCGAGGACACCGTCCTGTCTCAGGCTAGCCGAGCTAATGCCCCCTTATTTTGGCCAGCCCATGGCCGATTGCCTTGGCTTCAATTGCTTGCTGCCATTGCTTCAATTGCTTGCCATTTTTCCCCTCCACCCCATACCTTTATATAGGCAATGGGGTGCTTAAAGGGGGTGACGTGGACAACCCTAAACCACATATATTTTTTTTAATACATATATTTTTTTTTTTTTTTTTATTTTTTATTTATAAATTTTATATTAATAATATTACTATTACAACAATACTAAAAATACTAAAACCCGGACAAAAATGAGTGATTACAGTTGCCCCTCTTTGCTTGTTCTTGTGAAACGAGAACAAAGCAAAGATCAAAAGCACTCATTTTTGTCTTTTCTGGCTGAACTTCTCTCCTTTTGACGCGTGTCTTCCTTCTTTGGTAGATCTTCTTTTTTTTCGGCGTAGGTTTTTTTTCTTGTCTTAATTGATCTATCTTGTCACTTTAGGGAAGCAAAACCTTCAAAATAGGGGTTGTTTGTTGGGAAAGCCAAACCGAGTTCCACTTGCTACATTATTCATAATAAGCTAATACCTAAAGAGAGTTCGACCCAACTGCAACACCGACGAAGAGACAGAGTCTACAAAATTCGATCCAGCTGCAACACTGACGAGGAGGCAAGATCGATGGATGAAAGTTATGATGTTTGATCCAGCTACAACTCTGACGAAGAGGCAGGATCAGACAACTTTTCTCTTTTTTCTCTATCTTTTTTTGTTTCTTTTTTCTCTGCTTTTGTTTCTTTTTCATTTTTCTCTTATTTTTTCCTTTTTTTTTCTTTTTTTCTCTTTTTTCTCTTTTTTTTGATTTTTTCTTAAAACTTGAAAGTTGGTGAATTTTGACCAAGCTACAAAAGAGGCATGGTCTAAAGTTAGTAATGTTGATCCAGCTACAGCACCGACGAAGAGGCAGGACCAAGAGTTAGTGAATTTGGTCTAGCTACAACACCGACGAAGAGGCAAGGCCTGAAGATTTGATCCAGCTACGACACCGACTAAGAGGCAGGATTGGATAGTTGTTCTTTTTTGTGATCAAGCTACGACTCTGACGAAGAGGCATGATCAGGATTTGGTTGAAAGCTTTTTCATTTTTCATTTTTTGTTTTTGTTTTTGTTTTTTTTTTCATTTTCATTTTCTTTTTATTTTTCTTTGATTTTTCTTCTTTTTTCTTTTTTCTTTTTTTGATTTGTTTTCTAGCTACAACATTAATAAAGAAAACTTGAAAATCAGTAAAGTTGGATCTATCAACGGAGAAACAGAAACATTAACTGGAACCCTACTACACCATCAGCGGATAATTAGGACAACAGCAACTGGGACCTAGCCACTCCATCAGCGGAGGACTGGATCGGATAATGACGACCTGGAACCGGCTACACCATCAGCGGAGAGTAGGATCTGAGGCCGACAGGAGCTTGGACCCGACCACTCCATCAGCGGAGGACTGGATTGGACAATGATGACCTGAAACCGGCTACACCATCAGCGGAGAGCAGGATCTGAGGACGACGACAGCTTGGACCCGACCACTCCATCAGCGGAAGACCAGATTGGACAATGACGACCTAGAACCGGCTACACCATCAGCGGAGAGCAGGATCTGAGGGCGACGGGAGCTTGGACCCGGTCACTCCATCAGCGGATGACTAGATTGGACAATGACGACCTAGAACCGACTACACCATCAGCGGAGAGCAGGATCTGAGGATGACGGGAGCTTGGACCCGACCACTCCATCAGTGGAGGGTTGGATTGGATAGTATGACGACCTGGAACCGGCTACACCATCAGCGGAGAGCAGGATCTGAGGGCGACGGGAGCTTGGACCCGACCACTCCATCAGCGAAGGATTGGATTGGATAATATGACGACCTGGAACTGGCTACACCATCAGCGGAGAACCGGAATGGACAATGATGACCAAGAATCGACTACACTATCAGCGGAGAGCAGGATCTGAGGACGACGGGAGCTTGGACCCGGCCACTCCATCAGCGGAGAACTGGATTGGACAATGACGACCTGGAACCGGCTACACCATCAGCGGAGAGCAGGATCTGAGGACGACGGGAGCTTGGACCCGACCACTCCATCAGCGGAGGAGACTAGATCGGGTGATGAAAGTAGATAAATTTTGAATTATTTCTTTATTTTTCAATTTTTTATTTTTTTTCAATTTTTTATTTACTTTTTCTTTTTCTTTTTGATTTTTCCAATTTTTCTTTGAATTCTTCTATTTTTTTCAAAATTTTTTCAATTCTTTTTTTCGTTGATTTTTCTTTTTTTCTTGAACTGTACAAAGAAGTAAAACTCGAGAAAAAATTAGGCATGGATACACCGTCAGCAGAGAAACAAGACCTGAATAAAAATTCGATCTGCTTGGGGAAAGGTTCGGATCTGTTGCACCATCAACGGAGAAACGAGATCTTCAGGATGTCTATATTGTTGCACCATCAGCGGTAAAGCAGAATCTGGAAATTGTTGGCCTATGAATAATGACGAAGGCAAGATCTGGAAAAGTCTACTTCTGTTGCTCTACTGGCGGAGAGGTATGACCTAAAAATGAAAAAAAAACATTAATCAGTAAATGTTCACAAAATTTGTCACTGTTACCTTTTATTGATGTTTCAGCATCCTCTTTGTGTTTGGCCTCCTCTAAGAGTAAGGTTGACTGTCATGTTGTTGCCCCCACGACTAAGGATGTTCGGTCTCTTTTTGAACTTTTTTGTAAGCAAAAATGCATGAATTTTATGCCTAAATGCATGGTGACTTCGGTGTATGCACTGAACATAGATGTACGCAAAAATGATGAATGCAACTAAATGCATGAATGTGATATGATTTTTCTGGCCCTCAATGGAATACCCCTGATTCCTTACTGGTCCCGTTAGGATCTTGGTTTTTTGTATGTGACGGTGCCCCAACCTCAACTTGGGTTCAATCAGTCATCTGGGTGCATGCCCCAACATTTTATTAATTTCTATGCCATCGTCTGAAATTGCTCTTGAATTTGACACTTTGAGTGTGGATTCTGTTGTCCCCTAGGTTGGGTTTATAAATTGTGTTGGTTCATGGCAGCTCGTTACTATTATTATTTTGGATTAGGTGCATTTTTGCAGACTGTGGTCAAAGATGCAAGAGTTTGACTCGATAATGAAGGCTGGACCTTGGCAAAGAATGCCCCTAGATTGAGGCCTTATTAGAGGCACAATATTTGTAAACGATGTGGAGGGTGCTTTTGGACATGCCCCAATACCAAACTTTTGTAAGAGGCTTTGTAAGGTGCTAGATCGACCATCTTCGTTGTATTTAATGGGGCAACCCGAGGATTAGTTTTATTATTCTGAAAATGAATGCATGCAAAATGTGTCCTAAATCAATGCAATGCAAAATTAAGATTGTGATGATGTTGTGCAATGATGCAGGTAAAATCAATGCGATGAGAATAAAATGAAACGAGTTAGTACCAAATAAAATGATTAAATATAACAAACAAAAATAGAGTAATAAAAATTGTACATAAACAAGAAATAAGGCACCAGAGCCTAAATAGGGTGACCACTAATCGGGCAGAGTTTCACATGGCTCTAAAGGGTTGGCTCTTACGGCTCACTATATGCAGTTTTGGTGCTAAGAGGTACCCGAATTGTCCTTGTTGTCCTCTACTAAGAGTAGCAAGGCCCCCGGTCATCACCCATTATAGGCTCCTTTCAACCGGGTTCAATTCAGGGGGACCCATTCGCTTATACCCATACGAAGGAATGATAGTACTTGCTAGGCCCATACGGGAGAACGATATCTCCACGAAAGCATTAGCGTTTTCCCCCCACTTAAAAAAAACGGGTTTATATGTCATATTTTAAATGCGTTAAAACAAACGCGCAATTATAACCGAATGTTAGTTTAATAGTCACTTAATAGTCACTTTAATCCAGAATTTCTGATATTAATAAAGCGGTAATTATTTGAAAAAGCTCGACTCTCATTTGTTTTTGAAAAACAAAAATGTGCCCAGCAGAGTCGCCATCTGTAGCGATGTTTTTTCTCGCTAAAAAAGGATGTTTTATTTGTTTGGAAAATATTTTATTCCGCGTGGGATTTTATAAAACCCGTATTTTATTAAAAATGGAGTCGCCAACGGCCACTCAAGGTGGATCGGACACCGTAGAAAACCAGAGATTTTGAAAACTTTAATAATTACCGCTTTATTAATATTAGACTTTCCGGATTAAAGTGACGAATAAATTAAAATTTGGTTATATGTGCGAGTAAATTTTAAAGGCCCCTTTATCCGAGAGTAAACGCCCAACCACTATCACTACGCCTGATACTGGCCCCGTTTACACTCGAATAAAAGGGCACCGCATTGACAAAATATATGTTCGTTATGCAAACTTAAAAAAACATGGCAAATATAAATAAATACATTGCGATAAAAATATAAATAAATACTAACATAATAAAATACTAATATAACATAAATAAAATACTAATCTAAAGCATACATACATAACTATTAATTTTAACACATAAATAAAAAAAATCTAACCTAAATAAAATATTAATCTAAAATATACATACATAAATATTAATCTAACTCATAAATAAAAATAAATCTAACATAAATAAAATATTAATATAAAACATACTAATTTAAAACATAAATAAACATACAAATTAAAAACACAATTTTAAATTAACTACTACTTCATTAAATCATAAAAATTACAACATAAATAAAAAAGAAAGAAAATATACCTAACTAGGAGTTCGAATGACGAACCCCAACTGGACCCCACCGAGATCTACCACGACCTCTCCACAAATATTAACTAGATCGGACCTAAAATAGAACCCGATCGAACCGACTAGGACCGAGGATACTGTCCCGGTCCTGGGCTAGCCGGGAGCTAATGCCCCCTTATTTTGGCCAGCCCATGGCCGATTGCCTTGGCTTCAATTGCTTGCTGCCATTGCTTCAATTGCTTGCTGCCATTGCTTCAATTGCTTGCCATTTTTCCCCTCCACCCCATGCCTTTATATAGGCAATGGGGTGGTTAAAGGGGGTGACGTGGACAACCCTAAACCACATAATTTTTTTAATACATATATATTTTTTTATTTTTTTATTTTTTTTATAAATTTTATATTAATAATATTACTATTACAATAATACTAAAAATACTAAAACCCGGACAAAAATGAGTGATTACAGCAACATATATACATATTAAGCAATTCATACGTAAAATAATATTCCATGAATAAGTAGTGATCCATTCATGTATTTTCAATTCTGGACATATTTTTAACATGCCAATTATCTAATGAATGACATAAAGATAATGCTATACATGCATTGCACTCACCTTGACACTTTCAAAAGTATAATTATACTAGCCTCACTAAGCTCAGTTATGATTTCTATCTTCTTTCTTCACTCGTTTGTTCTTGAACTCGATTGTTATCTATATGTACATTAAATACATGGCACAAGCAACCTTAAGTACATGTCCAACCTTTACTAATACATGTACATATCAATATGGAAAATTTTATATTTTCAACCAAGTACTTCTTTGCAACCACAATGCTTCCTATACTTTAATTTCATCTTAAATCGCACATTACAACCAATAGTTTGATAATTTCCCTTTAAACCCTAAATTCTCTCTCTTAGGGTTTATAATCTAAAACTTGCAAACTTTCACATATCATAGCAACCAATATAACCATGCTTATTGAATATTTCCAAATTTCTCACATATTTCACCCAATTTTCAAAATTCAGAAAATAGTCCTAAAATGATGTTTTCTTCAATCCAACCACATAATTCAACTTAGAAAACATCATTCTAATCATTTCAATCATCAAATAAATTTTTGCAAAATTTCCCCTAATTTTTCCTCTTATAGCCGAAATGGTCCCTATAGGTTTACCAAGAAGTTTTCATCATTTCAAGCATCTAAACAACACTACAACACCATTTCCAAATTGATTATGCTTTAAAACTTGAAATCTTGACATGTTCTTCAAGAACCCTAATCATCAAACTCAACTTAGAGACATAGAAACTAAACGAAACTTATGTCAAAAGATAGAGAATTCAAAGGAGGTCAATTTCTTATTTCATGTCTCTAGCCAAAAATCAAGTAAATCAAGCCAAAAATTGGATTGAAAATTTTCTTACCTAAACCCCTTTAGGTTCGGCACTTTGAGAGAAAAGATGAGCAAAGTTTCCAAACTTTTCTTTCTTTCTTTGATTAATGCGAAATGGCAATTAAATCTCTAATTTAAAACAAAAATCTTTCTTTATGGTAAAATGACCATTTCACCCTTGGATTATGACCAATTATGAATAAACACCTATACTCAACCTTATCATCAAATCAATTATAATTAAAAAGTATGGGTAAAATGACCATTTTGCCATTAATGAATCTTCATATTCCCCAAAATGCCATTCCATCACCTATATAAAATATTGAATCGAATCGAATCTAAACTGATTTAAAAACGATTCAGAACTTCAATGCTATGCTCTTCGGGTCTTTTTAAGACTTCCTTCCAATTTTTATAAAATTTCGAGCTCATACGATTACCCGAATTACACTAAAACTTTAACCGTAATTTCCCAATAATAGAAACATCAGATCAAACCATAGTTTTTATATTCGATCCACACCCTTAGATGATCTATCTATTTATGGAATAAAAATAATCATTGGGAAAATTACCATGTTGGTCCTTGAACTTTTCTCAACTTTTCACTTTTGTCACCAAATTTTAAAACTTTACGTTTTAGTCACTGAACTAAAACAACTAACTTTTGATTCTTCACGTCAGATATTAAACAAATGCGAGTACTATCCTTTCATTTGTTCTTCAGTTTCCCAGGTGGCTTCTTCCACTTTATGATTCTTCCAAAGCACTTTAACCAATGGAATTGATTTGTTCCTCAATTTCTTCACCCCATGAGCTAAAATCTTTACTGGTTCTTCTTCAAATGTCAAATCAGGTTGCATCTCAACTTCTGTGGGTGAAATGACATGTGAAGGATCTAACCTATATTTGTGGAGCATCGATACATGAAAAACATCATGAATATGGCTCATTTCTTGTGGTAAAGCCAATTGATAAGCCACCGGTCCAACTCTTTTCAAGATCTCATACGGACCAGTAAATCCGGGGCTAAGCTTCCCTTTTCTTCTGAATCTCATTATTTTCTTCCATGGTGAAACTTTCAAGAATAACTTGTCTCCTACTTGGTATTCAATGTCTTTTCTTTTTAAATCTGAATAAGCCTTTTGTCTATCGGAAGCTACCCTTAAATTATCCCGAATTATCTTCACTTTTTCTTTTACTTCTTGAATTAAGTCAGGCCCAATAATCTTGCGGTCTTCTAACTCAAACCAATTTAACAGTGTCTGGCATTTTCTTCCATATAAAGCTTCATATGGTGCCATTTTAATGTTTGACTGATAACTGTTGTTATACACAAATTCAGCCAATGGTAAGTACTTTTCCCATGAACCTGCAAACTCAATGACACAAGCTCTTAGCATATCTTTCAAAATCTGAATTGTCATCTCTGATTTTCCATCAGTTTGCGGGTGAAAGGCAGTACTAAATGCAATCCAGTACCCAATGCTTCATGTAGTGCTTTCCAGAATCTAGAAGTAAACCTGGATCTCTATCAGACACAATGGAAATAGGAACTCCATGTAATCTAACAATCTCCTGAGTATACAACTCTGCATATTTATTCAAAGTGAAATCTGTTCTGAAGGGCAGGAAATGTGCTGATTTTGTTAATCGATCCATAATCACCCAAATTGAGTCTTTCCTACTCGGCGTCAATGGTAATCCAGTTATGAAATCCATAGTCACTTTATCCCATTCCCATTTTGGAATAACAATTGGTTAAAGTAACCCTGATGGCACTTGATGTTCTGCTTTAACTTCTTGACAAGTTAATTATTTATACACAAATTTCGTTATATCTCTTTTCATTCCTGGCCACCAAAAACGGCTCTTCAAATCCTGATACATTTTATTTCCTCCTGGGTGTATCGTTAAAGAACTATAATGTGCATCTATGAGGATTTCCTTTTTCAATTCCTCATCTTCAGGAATATAAACACGTCCTTTATAATATAAACTTCCATTGGATTTCACCTCGAAGTTTAAAGATTCTCCCCTTTCAATTTCCTTCTTTTTTTCTAAACAATTTTCATATTTTTCTTGTGATGGTTTGATTTTTTCTATCAAAATAGACCTGATGTTCAGCTCAGCAAGTAAAGCACCATCATCCAATATTGATAATTGAGCATTCGATATCCGTAGAGCTAAAAACATTTTTCGGCTAAGTGCATCTGCCACCACATTAGCCTTTCCTGGGTGATAATCAATAATTGCATCATAATCCTTAATTAGCTCAACACATCGCCTTTGTCTTAGATTCAGCTCCTTCTGCGTTAAAAGATATTTCAAGCTTTTATGGTCTGTGTATATATAACATTTTCCACCATATAAGTAGTGGCGCCAAATTTTTAAACAAAAAACAACTGCAACTAATTCCAAATCGTGAGTAGGATAATTCCTTTCATGAGTTTTAAGCTGCCTAGAAGCATAAGCCACCACTTTCCCGTCTTGCATAAGTACACAGCCCAAACCATTATGTGATGCATCACTATACACCATAAAATTCTTACCCGATTCAGGTTGAACTAACACTGAAGCTTTTGTCAAGATTTTCTTCAATCTTTCAAAGCTTTTTTGACATTCTTTAGTCCACATAAAAGGTACATTCTTTCTGAGCAGTTTGGTAATAGGTGCAGCAATCATCGAGGAATCTTTCACGAACCGGCGGTAATATCCTGCCAATCCAAGAAAACTTCTAACCTCTGTAACATTTTTAGGAGGTTTCCACTCTATGATAGCTTGAATTTTCTAAGGATCAACCCGAATTCCTTCGGCCGATACTATATGTCCCAGAAATATCACCTCAGAAAGCCAAAACTCACATTTAGATAGTTTGGCATATAATTTCTTCTCCCTTAAGATCTGAAGAACTATTCTGAGATGAACATCATGATCCTCCTTGGTTTTAGAATAAACCAGGATATTGTCTATGAATACCACTACAAACTGGTCCAGGTTTGGCTGAAAAATTCGGTTCATCAAATCCATAAATGCTGCTGGGGCATTAGTTAATCCAAACGACATCACCACGAACTCATAATGACCATATCGAGTCCTGAAAGCAGTCTTTGGAATATCCCGCTCTTTAATCTTCAATTGATGATAGCCTGATCGAAGATCAATCTTAGAGAACACTGATGCCCCCTTTAATTGATCAAAAAGATCATCAATTCTCGAAAATGGATATTTATTCTTTATCGTCACTTTATTAAGTTGACGATAATCAATACACAATCTCATTGATCCATATTTCTTCTTTACAAATAATACAGGTGCTCCCCATGGTGATATACTTGGCCGTATAAAACCTCGATTCTGCAATTCTTGTAGCTGTGATTTGAGTTCCCTGAGTTCAGCAGGTGCCATACGGTACGGTGCAATTGATATAGGTGTTATACCGGGTAAAACATCAATTCCAAATTCTACCTCTCTATCTGGAGGTAATCCCAATAATTCTTCTAGGAATACATCTGGAAATTCCCGCACCGTAGGTATATCTTCTATTTTCACTCCCTGTTTCAAAGTATCAATTTCGGGAGTTGGATCTAGTTCACAACCATCCATCAACATTTCATTCGCATCAACAGCCGAAATAACATCACTACGATGATTCGGCTTCTCACCCACGAATATTATTCGTGATCCATCTAGTGCCTTTAGAGTTAATCTTTTTAATTGGCACTCTACCACAGCGTCATATACAAATAACCAATCCATCCTCAATATTATTTCGAACTCACAAAACGGTAGTTCCATAAGGTCAGCGAGGAAATCCACATTCTGAATTTTAATAGGACACTAACGGGAAATCCTCTTAACCGTAGCACTCTGGCCTATTGGATTGGTTGCTACCACCTCACTCGTAATTAGTTCTACTGGAATGTTTCTTTCTAGTATGATTCTAGAACTAATATATGAATGAGTGGAACCAGGATCAATTAATGCTAAAACATGTTTATCAAAGAGTTCAAGCATACCTAATATCACATCAGGATCATCTTTACTCTCTGTGGTCTTGATATTATATACACGAGCATGAGCTTTGCCTTTCAGATTTGATGCACCTTGATGAGAATTCCACCCCCGATTCCCTTTATTTCTCTAAGAAGCAGCCACTGATTGATTCTTTTGTTATTCTGGACATGCTCGTTTGAAATGACCCGACTTCCCACATTGATAGCACACTGTCTCCGGGGCATACCAACATTGACCAGGATGTCTTTTTCTGCAAGTCTTGCATTCAGGTATATTCCAAATTCCATCACCTTTACTTCTACTAGTTTTATTATGGATTTGTTTTGATTTAGCGTAGAAGAATTCTTCTTTACGGACAACATCGACCCAACTAATCCTTGTTGCTGAAATCCTTTGCCCCGTTTAGACCAGGGTAAGACACTGGGTCTCCGGGTCACTTAATTAAATGTGCTTTCTTCTCAGAAGCTTCTTCTTGTTCCACTCTTTCCATTCCTTTAGCTCGGTTAACCACAACTTGAAATTCAGACAAATCGAGAGCAACCAAGACTTTCTTATACTCCGGATCAAAGTCTCCCACAAATTTATTAACTCTATGCTTCTCAGTCGGAAGGAGCTCTGTAGCAAACCGGCTAAGCTTATTAAACTCACACTCATACTCATATATCGATCTGCCTGCTTGCTTTAGATTCATAAACCGGGTCCTCATATCCTCGATGAAAACATCACTAGTGTACTTGTTTTGGAACTCTTTTAAAAAGAATTCCCAAGTAACTCATTCCCGAGGAATCTGAGCAGTAATGGTGGTCCACCAAATTCAGGCAGGTCCCATCAAAGGTGATGTTACTCCTTCAAGTTTCCCTTGATCATCACACCGGATAGTACCCAGCATGATCTTTATATTGTTTAACCAGAAGTCCGCAGACATCGGGTCAACATCAGAATTACCTTGAAATTCCGATGCCTTCAGCTTTCTCAACTCTCTTGGTACAGATACTGGTTTTGGTCTATTTAAGATGTCATCTAATGCCTGCAGGAATAATCCACGATCCTGAACAGGCATGTCTTGTTGTCCTTGTGCAGGTACCTGACCTTGGTATTGCTCTTGAGGTACATTCTGATTTACCTCGTTACTCTCACTCTGCACAGGGACCTCCTGTTCAAACGTATGTCTAGAACCCTGATGGTCCGACATCTAAACAGAACACATTTTCAACAAATTTCTTAATATAGAGTAGCATTATTAATAATAGATAATCAGAATATCTGCACATAATCATCAGTAATTATGACATCCTAGTGGCATGTATACAATTCCCACTCATTTTTAGACTCAATTTCTCTCCAGAATCGACTAAACCTGTAGCTCTGATACCAATTAATGTAACATCCCTTTCTCGTATTTTTACCAAATACGAGCCAATGATGTTACTAACAAATTTTAAACCTTATTATTTCTTTTCCCTTATAAACGGACAACATGCACTACCTTACTTAAAAATTTGTAAAACAATTTATAGACATCAAAATTTTATTGTGAAATTTTCTAATTAAACTAGATTCATTAAACTTTCTAAAAATATAAATTATTAGCCTAAAATTACTATACAAAAATTCAAATAAATTCTTAAATTCACGTCACAGCCCTAAAATACTAAAATTTTGCTGCCCTGTTTTCTGACCTTTCATCGAATAAAAATTCATAACTTTTTATATACAACTCGAAATTAGTCGCCGTAAATTTTTTGAGAAACTAGACAAATTTTTTAGTTCATGCATATAAGATTCACTGTCTAATTCCAATTGTGGAATTTATGCTGATTTTTCAAACACACTACCTGAACATACATTTTTAAACAGATTTTTAAATCTTTCTACATTAAGACCACATTTGATTCAAAACTTAGTCCATTATCACTTATAGACATAATAAGACTTACTAGGTTCATCATCCATATTCTAACAACTATTAACCAACCATATTTGGTAATAAGTTATTACAACCCCACTAGTTATACATGCCATCTAGTATATTTTCAAAAGAAAGGATGGATGTCATTACATTACTATGAGTATGGAGATATACCTCCCAAAATGTGAAAGTGATGCTCGGATACTCTTTCCTCGAAACTCCTTTAAAACCTACGCATGAAAGTCATCATACGCTAAGCATATACTTAGTGAGGCAACAACATTTAATTCAAATGAAATTCAACATAGGTATCAACATATTAAAATAACAATGCATATGATCACCTACCATTTTATGCATATTAGCATATATGACATGATATACGTATAATAACATATTACATGGTAATAACCTTGATTCTTATCAATATCGTTGCCATATTCATCATCAAGCTTTCAAGCCTTTTTGTCCTGTTTTTCAATTCATTTAGCCCAAGTATTGAATTAAGGAAATTTTTGTACGCGAGTCATCCCCCCTATACTTACTTGAGTATAGTATATTATGTGCACTTTACTGGAAGTGCTTAACACCGAAGTGTTTTTGTATACTTACCGGAGTATACAATTATTAATTATTTTGCACTTTACCTGAAGTGCTTATAATAAATTGCACTCTACCAGGAGTGCTAAAATGTTTATACAGCTGCTTATGACTCTATGGATATCCAACTATACTTTTAATTTCCTATCTCATACTTTGGGCTTCATGTCAATCATAATCTCGTACATGGCAACATATATACATATTAAGCAATTCATACATAAAATAACATTCCATGAATAAGTATTAATCCATGCATTTATTTTCAATTCTGGACATATTTTTAACATGTCAATTATCTAATGAATGACATAAAGATAATGCTATACATGCATTGCACTCACCTTGACACTTTCAAAAGTATAATTTATACTAGCCTCATTAAGCACAGTTACACTTTCTATCTTCTTTCTTCACTCGTTTGTTCTCGAACTCGATTGTTATCTGTAGGTACATTAAATACTTAACACAGGCAACCTTAAGTACATGTCCAACCTTTACAAATACATGTACATATCAATATGGAAAATTTTATATTTTCAACCAAGTACTTCTTTGCAACCACAATGCTTCCTATACTTTAATTTCATCTCAAATCGCACATTACAACCAATAGTTTGATAATTTCCCTTTAAACCCTAAATTCTCTCTCTTGGGGTTTATAATCTAAAACTTGGAAACTTTCACATTTCATCTCATAATCCAAAAATTTTAATACTAAAATAATCCTTGTATCATAGCAACCAATATAACCATGCTTCTTGAATATTTCCAAATTTCTCACTTATTTCACCCAATATACAAAATTCACAAAATAGTCCTAAAATGATGTTTTATTCAATCCAACCACATAATTCAACTTAGAAAACATCATTCTAATCATTTCAATCATCAAATAATTTTTTGCAAAATTTCCCCTAATTTTTCCTCTTATAGCCGAAATGGTCCCTATAGGTTTACCATGAAGTTTTCATCATTTCAAGCATCTAGACAACACTACAACACCATTTCCAACTTGATTAAGCTTTAAAACATGAATTCTTGACATGTTCTTCAATCACCCTAATCATCAAACTCAACTTAGAGACATAGAAACTAAACAAAACTTATGTCAAAAGATAGAGAATTCAAAGGAGATCAATTTCTTATTTCATGTCTCTAGCCAAAAATCAAGTAAATCAAGCCAAAAATTGGATTGAAAATTTTCTTACCTAAACCCCTTTAGGTTCGGCACTTTGAGAGAAAAGATGAGCAAAGTTTCCAAACTTTTCTTTCTTTCTTTGATTAATGCCAAATGGCAATTAAATCTCTAATTTAAAACAAAAATCTTTCTTTGTGGTAAAATGACCATTTCACCCTTGGATTATGACCAATTATGAATCAGCCTTATCATCAAATCAATTATAATTAAAAAGTATGGGTAAAATGACCATTTTGCCATTAATGAATCTTCATATTCTCCAAAATGCCATTCCATCACCTATATAAAATATTGAATAGAATCGAATCTAAACTGATTTAAAAACGATTCAGAACTTCAATGCTATGCTCTTCGGGTCTTTTTAAGACTTCCTTCAAATTTTCATAAAATTTCGAGCTCATACGATTACCCGAATTACACTTAAATTTTAACCGTAATTTCCCAATAATAGAAACATCATATCAAACCATAGTTTTTATATTCAATCCAGACCCTTAGACGATCTATCTATTTATGGAATAAAAATAATTATTGGGAAAATTACCATGTTGGTCCTTGAACTTTTCTCAACTTTTCACTTTTCACCAAATTTTAAAACTTTACGTTTTAGTCACTGAACTAAAACCACAACTTTTGATTCTTTACGTTTTGGTCACTATTCCAATAATGGGATATTACAATCCTTCCCATATTAAGTCGAATTCATGCTTAGATTCATTATCATAACAAGAATGTAACAAATACATTGGTTAGGACCTAGTCCTAACCCTAGAGGTAACTACACTCACAATACAATCCAAGCAAGCTAGCAATTATCTTGTATGGTATCCCCTTGTTCTTAGCTCTTGAATGATTTCCTTTTTCTTCCTCAATTTGCTGCCCTTGATCTAGCAAGCATAACACATGCACATTTCATCAAAACAAACACAATATATCATACAATCATAGTAGCAATGTTATCACAATGTACCTAACATTTAGCTACTGTTTTTATACTTCCTTTTAAGAATTTCTTACCAATTCATCTTCACATTGTTATTACTTAATTTTAAAGCATAATTGGACAGGTTACAATGTCCCAAAACTGTTTTGGAAACAGTTTATAACTAGGTGCAAAAACAATCCCAAACTGCCTAGGACAATCTGCCTGGCAGTTTCCGCATTGTCCCTTTAAATGGCCATATCTTTTAATCCGTATGCCAGAATGTCGATTGCTATAAACCGTTGTAAAGCTAACAAAATTTCATATAATACCTTGTAAGACTTTCATTTTATTTCTTATCCAATTAATACAGTTTATTGCTCAAAGACAGGGCATTTACACTGCCTGGACAGTTTCCACTGTCCAGAAATTCCTATTTACAGTTTTCAGTATAGGACCTAGTTTTCAATTATGTTTTCACCTAATGAAAATAGAAATTCTAAGGATCGTGTCATTAAAATTTCAGCCTTGAATTCAATCTACACAATTTTTGGTGAATTTTCAAAGTGACTGCCCAGAACAGAGCAATTCTGGGCAGATTGCATCTAATTACATTTTAATGCCTTTAATTCATTTTAACCAATGTCTTGGCCCTATAATTCATTTCATATGATATCCAAAACATTTTAAGTCCATTTCAATCCATTATACAAGGCTGTCAAAATAGGGCAAGTTGGTTACAATGCCTAATCTTGCATGTTTACTCAATTTCAATTCCACAAAACAGTTTCTATGTTACACAACTATGTCCATGCTTTCATCCTTCATTACCAGCATTGTTTGCATCTAATTCAATTTGTTTAACACCTTCTATACATTACCAATTCATGATCATCATCAATTCATTAATTCCATAGCTCAATTTTAAGTTCTAATCATTCAATTTTCATCTCAACAACACAATTCAATTTTCCAGCAATCTAGGTTTATTACACTAGCATGAACACATAATTTCTATCCTTGTACCTAATGTTCATTCTTCAATTTAGCATAATTCAACAACCATTCTATCATCTAACAACACATTCAATGTCTAGTTCATCTAACATCATCAAAATCAGTCCAATTCCACAATCATAGTTGCCTATTCAATTAAAAACAAGATGGATTATACTTACTTTGCTTGTTGCTTAATTTCAATGAAAAAATTCCTATGCATGCAAGCTAAAATCCTTTCTTCAATGGCTGAATTTCCAAGCTTTCTCTCATTCTCCCTTTCTCTCTAAGTTTTGGCTAAGTGGGAATAATGGAGAAGATGACAACATTGTTATCCACATTAGTGGAATTAGGATTTACTAATCTATCCCTTAATTAGTTATTAATCATGTAATTAGTCAATGGCAAATAAGAGATTCATGATATTTATCATGCAATCTTAATCTTTCTCTTTTAATTCATTATAGCCATTCTAATTTGGTCACTTATTTCATTCATTCTTTCAATTAGGCCCTTGACTATTCAATTTAGCTTAATTCTAAATTCAATTAAGCATTCACTTATTCAATTTGGTTCCAATAATTCTAAGCTAGGATTTGGGGCGTTACAACGGAAACTGTAAATCATTGAAGAACATGTCCCTAAAAAGCCAGCAGATGATGCCTCCAAAAATGAAAGGGAAGCCTTTGAGAAATACTCAAATGACATGGTAGATGTTGGATGCTTGATGCTTGCAACCATGACCCTTGAGCTTCATAAGCAACATGAGGACATGGTTCCCTATGAGATGGTTAAAAATCTCAAAGAATTATATAAGGGGAAAGCTCGTCAAGAAAGGTATGAGACCTCTAAGGCTTTGTTTCGATGCAAAATGGTGGATGGAACTCTAGTGGGAACTCATGTTCTCAAAATGATAGGGTATATTCAGACCCTTGAAAAATTGGGCTTCCCTCTAAGTGTTGAATTGGCTACTAATGTTATTCTGCAATCGTTGCCGGATAGTTTTAATCAGTTTGTTCTTAATTTCAATATGAATGTAATTAACAAATTGTTGCCCCAGTTGCTTGGTCTGTTAAGAACAGCAGAGAACAACATGAAAAAGGTTGGACAGTGGAAGAGAAACTGCCTTATCTATCTTGATGACATCAAGAAGGCAAGAGAAAATGGACAGTCCGGATCAGGTATTTATGTTATTGATATAAATATATCAACATCTACTTCGTGGGTATTAGATACCTGTTGTGGTCCACACATTTGTACTTCTGTACAGAGACTAAAAAGGAGTAGAAAATTAGCAAAAGGAGATGTGGACCTACGAGTGGGAAATGGAGCAAGAGTTGCTGCATTAGCTATAGGAACATATACTTTGTCATTACCTAGTGGACTTGTTTTAGATTTAGAGGATTGTTATTTCGTACTTAGTTTGACTAAAAACATTATTTCAATTTCTTGTTTGGACAAGATTAGTTTTAAGATTATTATTAAGAATAATAGTTGTTCTTCTTCCCTTAATAATGTTTTTATGGTACGGCTCAATTAATCAATGGCCTATATATCTTAGATCAAGACAATTACATATATAACATAAATACGAAAAGATCAAAAACAAGTGACTCTAATCAAACTTATCTCTAGCATTGTCTCGTGGGTCATATAATTGAGAAACGCATATCAAAACTTCATAAAGATGGTTTTTTGGATTCTTTTGTTTTTGAACAATTAGATATATGTGAACCTTGCTTAATGGGAAAAATAACCAAATCACTATTTGACGGTAAAAACGAATAAGCAAGTGATTTATTAGGTCTAATACATAGTGATGTATGTGGACCGATGAATACACAAGCCAGAGGAGGGTTTCAATACTTCATTACATTCACTGACAACTTCAGTAGATATAGGTACGTTTACCTAATGCATCATAAATCTGAAGCCCTTGAAAAGTTCAAGGAATTTAAGAATGAAGTACAAAACCAATTAGGAAAGAGTATCAAAGCTCTTCGATCATATCGAGGAGGAGAATACTTAAGCCTAGAGTTTGATGATCTTCTTAAAGGATGTGGGATTGTCTCACAACTTACACCTTCAGGTACTTTACAACACAATGGAGTCTCTGAAAGGAGAAATTGAACATTGTTAGACATGGTTCGGTCAATGATGAGTCATGCTGATCTTCCAACTTCTTTTTGGGGATATGCGCTAGAAACAGTTGCTTTCACACTAAATCGTGTTCCATCTAAATCGATTCAAAAGACACCATATGAGATGTGAACTAGGAAACGTCCTAGTATGTCTTTTATGAAAATTTGGGGATGCGAAGTTTATATTAAACATCAGATGTGGGAGAAAAAAGTGTTTGTTGCTCGAACAAGAAACAGCTAGAAATAGTTGCTTTCACACTAAACCACGGATCACTGAAACAGAGATTGAACAAAAACAAGTTCCACAAATAGTTGAGGAACATCCAACCGTTCTTGAAACACAACCACTGCGGAGATCTATGAGAGAACGCAATACGCCTGAGAGATATGGATTTCTTGTCACATTGCAACGAGATGTTCTCCTCATGGACCAAAATGAGCCTATGACTTATCAGGAAGCAGTGGAGAGCCTAGACTCTGAGAAATGGCTAGAGGCCATAAAATTCGAGATGGATTTCATGTCAAAAAACTAAGTATGGACTTTGGTTGACCCACCCGAAGGGATTAAGCCCATAGGGTACAAATGGGTTTTCAAAAAGAAAACCGACATGGATGGAAATGTACAAACATACAAATGGCGATTGGTCGCTAAGGGATTTCATCAAATTCATGGTATAGACTATGATGAAACCTTTTCCCCTGTTGCTATGTTTAAATCTATCCAGGTATTGTTTGCAATAGTTGTATATTATGATTATGAAATCTGGCAAATGGATGTCAAAACTGATTTCTTTAATGGAAAATTAGATAAGGATATGTACATGACACAACCTGAGGGTTTTGTCAATCCAAAAGATGCCCTAAAAGTATGCAAGCTACAAAGATCCATTTATGGATTGAAGCAAGCTTCTCGAAGTTGGAATCTTCGTTTTAATGAGGAAATCAAAGAGTTTGGTTTCATTAAAAATGAATATGAGCCACGTGTTTTCAAGAAAACTAGTGGGAGCACTGTTACATTCTTGGTATTGTATGTGGATGACATACTAATAATAGGAAATGACATACCTACCTTATAGTCTGTAAAGACTTGGTTAGGAAAATGTTTTTCTATGAAAGACTTGGGTGAAGTAACCTACATATTAGGAGTCAAGATCTATAGAGATAGATCAAGATGACTTCTAGGACTAAGTCAAAATACATATATAGATAAAGTACGGAAAAGATTTAGTATGGAAGAATCTAAAAGAGGATTCTTACCTATGAGACATGGTATTTCGCTCTTGAAGGAAATGTGTCCTTCAACGCATCAAGAGAGATAGTGCATGAGTAAGATTCCATATGCTTCGGCCATTGTATCTATCATGTATGCCATGCTATATACACGTTCGGGTGTATCATATGCACTAAGTATGACAAGTTGATACCGAGTAGATCCCAGTGAAGGTCATTGGGTTGCAGTCAAAAACATCCTTAAGTACTTAAGAAGAACTAAGGATACATTCCTTATGTATGGAGGTGGGGAAGAGCTATGTATAAAAGGTTATACTAACGTAAGTTTCGAAATTGATAAGGATGATTCTCGATCTCAATCGGGTTTTGTGTTTAGCCTTAATGGATGTGCTATAAGCTGAAAAAGTTCAAAGCAAGATACAGTAGCAAATTCTACAGTAGAAGTTGAGTATATTGCAGCAAGCGATGTTGCAAAAGAGGTTGTTTGGATCAAAAAGTTCATATTTGAACTAGGGGTCGAGCCTAGCATATCAAATGCTATAGATCTACGTTGTGACAATAATAAAGCCATCGCACAAGCAAAAGAACCCATATCTCACCAGCGATCCAAACAGATACTTAGGCGTTACCATCTCATTCGTGAAATCATTGATCGAGGAGATATAGAAATATGTAGAGTACCAACAGATGAAAATATCGCCGATCCACTGACAAAGCCTCTGACACAGCAGAAGCATGAACGTCACACTAAGTCACTTGGTATTATATACATAAGTGATTGGTCTTAGTGCCAGTGGGAGATTGTTGAAGTATGCCCAAAGACAAATTATGAGATGGTTGCAAAAGACATACTTATTTTATCTTGTTTATTAATAAAAAGCCATTATTATTATTTCAGTCTTATTCTGTGTATCTATAAATAAACTGAATTATAATAAAGTCCTTAGAATAATATAGTTATTCTTGAATGTCTTTAGTTGAGAATTATTGTGGGATTGGAAAACAATAATGTATTAAGACTAATATGTAGTTGATTAATGACAAAGTGTTGTCATTGACATGGAGATGTCAAAATCAATACATAAGTATGTGTTAGGGAACGCCATATTAGACTGACCCGTTATGAGCATGTTTCTTGGATCATTATGTGACAGTCACAACATTGCTCATTGTGGTTACCACATGTATGATCCTCAGACTTGAGATCATCATTATTTCAACATCGTGAGTGACATATTTTGATACAATCAAACGTGTGTCCTAACTGACTACACTATAAAGACTGATATTGGATATGTCACAATCTATGTAGTGAAATATGGCTGATCAAGATAGCATTTGTCCCTCCTACATAATAGGAGTAATATCATAGGCCACTTGATTGAGTGAGACTAGAAAATGCATGGCCATGCTCGAATGAATTGATATGGGATATCATAGTTATACATTTATAAAAGTCTACTCAAGATATCAAAAAACATTAGATAGAAAATACAAGTGTGACTAATCCATGACTTGTGTCTGACCTAGATATGGGGACAAAAGGATGAAATACATAAAAGAAGTTAATCACGGAAAAAAGGGTTAAATCAAACCACGATTTCATGTAACTTAGGTAGCAATGATGTATTGCTAGATGTCACTCATTGCTTCTAATATTAGAATTGTTCTGGATATTACAGCTAACGTCACAGGAACCTACAAGGGTCACACCCTATGATTGAAACGAACAAATATCGACTAGATAGCATGTGTACAAACTTGTTGTACATGTAATTAGTGAGAAACCGAAATTGTTATATAATGGATAATTTCATTTTTATATATATATGTAAATATTTGATAATTTATTGTAATTATCAAATACTATATATATATATAAGAAACCTAATTAAAGTAGAATCAGATTCTACATATTTAATTATATTCGGTTAAATATATTGTATATTTAAAGAATCCGAATTTAATTAGAATTAGGTTTTTGAATGCAATATAAAGGCATAAGGTCTAGCAGCCAAAATATATGTTTTTGAAAAATCTCTCTAATAGTTAGAGAAGAGAAAATATTGTTCGTTTCATTCGGGTGGACTGCGTAGAGGTCGAAACGCTATTGTGACGACTCAGATTCGATTTGGTTATTCCGAATTCCCTACAGATTCTAGATTTATTAAGGTAACGTTTCATCCCTATTCACCCGGAATTCATCCCTTGTACATGGATCATTGGTGGACTACGCCGGATAATTTTTTTCACTGAGCCATGGGGTGTACCGACATTTCCCAACAAGCACAACCTTATGTGCGTTAGCACTTCGGTGCATATTTGGCTCGTGTATCTAGGGTCCTCATAGGCTTATATTTGGGCCATAGTTTATTGATTATTAAATGATAACCAAGTAAAAGAGTTTATGAACTCTCAAAGTAAATGGCGAGAATATTGGTAAGAAAGATATATATGGTTTATATTATGTTAATATCTGATTAACATGATGGTAATACATATCTAGTGATCTTGATGCATGATTATGGTTACATCTTTATATTTATAAGTATGTAGTATTGCACTGGATTTTATTATTGCCTCACTAAGTGTATACTTAGCGTGTGATGATTTTCACGCGTAAGTAAAAAGAAGGAATCAGAGTAAGGAGCAGTTGGCATCTTATCAGCAGAGAGTATAACTACGATATTAATAATAACATCTTTTGATGTATTTTGATGCTACTAGATGGCATGTATATATTAATATTAGTCGGTTTTAATCTAGTCTTAATATGGTTTGTAATAACTTATAAACTAATTTATGTTGATAATGAAGGGTGAGTAGTTATATTAAAATTAAAAAAGGTTAAATGGATTACTAGTATATAAATCAGATAACTTTTTGAAAAAGAATAAATAGAACTATTAATTAGATTTTTAAATTAAGCAGTTTTTAGACAGTTATATTGCTTATAGGTTGTAGTTATAAAATGCTAAGTTGTTGCCTGGAATTAGAATTAATTTGGTTGATTAAAAATTATATAAAACAGTTCTGTTAGGATAAAAAATGATTTAATGATGTTTTCTAAATAAATGATTATTATAGATTGTTAATAATTTATTATGTGATACTCTAACTAGTATTGGAGGTTAAATACTGGTAAGGGTGTTACATTTATTGGTATCAGAGCTACAAGTTTAGCCAGTTCTAGATATGAATCGGACCTGTAGAGAGTTGGGATTATATACATGCCACTAGGATGTCAAAATTTATGATTTTGAATAAATGTACTTTGATGTCTACTAATTAGTAATGTTGCTCCTTACTTATAGGGGATGATTGTGACATTAATAGATGTCAAATCATCAGGAATCCCGTTAGGGAGCTGAGGGTGATATCCCTGCTCAAAGCATGAGTAATGAGGTGAATTAGAATCCATATCCTGTTCAGCAAAATGTAGAGCAGCCAGCTCAAGAACAACGAAATATGCATGTGCAAGATTAAGGCTTATTTCTTCAGGCATTGGATACTATTTTAAATCGTCAAGCACCAATATCAGATCCAAAGGAATTAAGGAAGATGAAAGCACCAAAATTTCGAGGTGATACTAATGCAGATCCAATGGTTGTTGATTGCGGGTTAAATGATGTCAAAATCATGCTAAGCAGAATCCCTTGTGATGATCAAGAAAAGTTGGAGGGAGTTGTATCTTTACTGATGGAGTAAGCTAGTGTGTGGTGGAATGTAGTCATTGCATGAGTCCCTCCAAACCATATTACGTGGGAATTCTTTCTAAAAAAATTCAAAGAAGAATATATTTGGGATATGTTTATTGAAGAAATAAGACAATAGTTTTTGGATTTGAAACATTATGGCAGGTTAGTCTATGAATACGAATGCGAGTTCAATAGACTGAGCCGATTTGCAACAGAGTTTCTTCCAACTGAAAAATCCAGAATTGACAAATTCATAACTGGTTTAGATCCTCAATATAAAAGGGTATTGGTTTCTCACAATTTCGCTATTTTTCAGGAGGCAGTAAATCGAGCAAAGGCTATGGAAAAAGTTGAACTCGAGGATAAAGCGGGAAAACATGCTCAGACTGGAGGTTTTCTTACTGCATCTTCATTTAAACGTAGTAAAGAATTTCCACAGTAAAATTTGGTAGTACCAGCTGCTTTGACTAAAAAGGGTTTTTTGGAGGAAAGTCAAAGCAGGCTCAGACTGTTACTGCAAGTACTCAAGCCTCCAGATTTCTAGTCAGTGTTGGTTCACTGGTGGGGCATGCTACCATTGTGGGCAAACTAGTCATTTTAAAAAGAATTGTCCAGAGCTTCACCTAGATTAGTCAGTTGCAGTACCTCAGAAAAGTAGAGGAAGCAAAAGTGGCAAATCAGGAGTTTCAACAACCACATCTAATCGAGAAAGCAAGACTATTTTTCGATTATATAATATCAAGACTACTAATGATCGAGATGACTCAGAGATCGTAACAGGTATGATCGAACTCTTTGGCAGACCTATTTTTGCATTGATTGATCTAGGCTCTACCCAGTCTTATATTAGTTCTAAAATAGTACTTGAAAGAAATATCTCGGTAGAACCAATTTCGAATGAGGTAGTTGCTATTAATCCAATGGGACAAATTGCCAAAGTAAGTCGAATATGCAAAAAGTGTCCTATAAAGATTCAAGAAAATGAATTTCAAGACCTTATGGAATTACCATTCCAAGAGTTTGAAGTCATTCTTGGAATGGATTGGTTATAAACATATGACGCTACGGTTGAATGACGATTAAAAAGAGTAATTTTAAAAGGACTAGATGGCTCAAAAATAATACTTGTAGGTGAAAGGCTGAATTATCTGAGTAACGTGGTATCAACTGTAACTATTGGAAAGTTATTATCACATGGGTGTGAAACATACTTAGCTCATGTGATAAATACCCAGGAAACAAAGATAGATCTAAAACATATACCAATGATGTGGGAATTTCTAGATGTTTTTCGAGATGAATTATCGGGATTACCTCCTGATCGAGATGTGGAATTTGGTATAGATGTGCTTCCTGGAATAGCACCAATATCAATGGCACCTTACAAGATGGCTCCTACAGAACTTAGAGAGCTAAAGGTTCAATTACAAGAATTAGTAGATCGAGGTTTTATACGACCTAGTATATCACCTTGGAAAGCTCAAGTCATGTTTGTGAAAAGGAAAGATGAATCAATAAGGTTATGTGTGGATTATCGTCAACTTAATAAAGTGACGGTGAAGAATAAATATCCTTTGCCAATGATTGATGATCTCTTCGATCAACATTATTTTCAAAAATTGATCTCCAATCAGGGTATCATCAATTGAAGATCAAATAAGTAGATATACCAAAGATAGCTTTCAAAACTAGATATGGGCATTATGAGTTTGCAGTAATGCCTTTTGGACTTACAAATGCACCAACAACACTTATGGATCTAATGAACCGGGTATTTCAGCCATATTTAGACCAATTTGTGATGGTATTCATAGATGATATATTGGTTTATTCTAAAACCAAAGAGGATAACGATACTCACCTCTGAGTAGTTCTTCAGATCCTTCGAGAAAAGAAATTATATGCAAAGTTGTCAAAGTGTGAATTTTGGTTGTCTGAGGTAGATTTCCTTGGACATATAGTTTCAGCTGAAGAAATTCGAGTCGACCCTAAAAAGATTCAAGCAATCCTAGAATGGAAAATCCCTAAGAATGTCTCCAAAGTGAGAAGTTTCTTAGGATTAGTTGGTTATTATCGGCGGTTCATGAAAGACTTTTTAATGATTGCCGCTCCAATAACTAAGCTATTAAGAAAGGATGTGCCATTTGTTTGGACATATAAATGTTAGGAAAGTTTTGACAAATTAAACAAGATATTAACAGAAGCACTTGTTTTGTACAACCAGAATCGGGGAAGGATTTTATAATATATAGTGATGCATCCCATAATGATTTGGGATGTGTATTAATGCAAGAAGGGGAGGTGGTAGCATACGCTTCTCGAAAACTCAAAACTCATGAAAGAAATTACTCTACCTATGATTTAGAGTTGGCTGCAATAGTGTTTGCTTTAAACATTTGGCGTCACTACTTATATGGTGAAAAGTGTTATATCTACACTGATCATAAAAGTTTGAAATAGTTGTTATCTCAAAAGGAGCTTAATTTGAGGCAAAGAAGGTGGATAAAACTGATCAAGGATTATGATGTAATTATTGATTATCATCCAGGGAAGGCTAATGTGCTAGCAGACGCACTTAGCCGAAAGACATTTTCTACTTTGGGAGCATTGAATGCTCAGTTGAAATTACAGGAAAATGGTGCAATAATGACTGAACTTCAAATTAAGCCTACCTTGATAGGAAGAATTAAAGAATTACAAGCAAAGGATGAAAATGCTTGGAAAAGAAGAAACAAGTTGAACGTGGTGAATCTAAAGATTTTGAAATAAAACCAAATGGAGATGTGTATACATTTCTAAAGATGAAGAATTAAATAGGGAAATACTTTCAGAGGCACATTACAGTCCTTTAACTATGCATCCAGGAGGCAACAAAATATATCAAGATATAAAGAGTCGATTTTGGTGGCCTGGCATGAAATGAGCTATCACCGAGTTCGTTGCTAAATGTTTAACTTGTCAACAAGTAAAGGAAGAACATCAAGTTCCATCAAGATTTTTTCAACCAATTTCAATTCTGCAATGAAAGTGGGAAAAGGTTACTATGGATTTTGTAACAAGCTTACCGCTGACGCCAAGTAAGAAAGATTCGATTTGAGTGATTGTTGATTGATTGAGTAAATCGACACATTTTATACCAAATCGAATAGACTATTCCTTAAACAAGTTAGCGGAGTTATATATTAAGGAAATTGTTAGATTACATGGTGTTCCTATGTCTATTATCTCGGATAGAGATCCAAAGTTTACTTCAAGGTTTTGAAGTGCATTACATGAAGCATTAGGAACTCGACTACACTTCAGTACTGCTTTTCATCCTCAAATGGATGGACAATCAGAGAGGACTATTCAGATACTCGAAGATATACTCAAAGCGTGTATAATTAGACCTGGCAAACTTGACCCGAGACCCGAAAACTGAACCGATTTACCCGAACCAAGACCCGAAATCGACCCTAACACAATGACCCAAATTTGATCCGAAACCTAAAATAAACTGAACCAAATCAAAATCGAACCAAATTTTAGTTGAACCGAAAATGGACCCGAACTGATTTTCAATTGAACCTAATGGAACTGAACCGATTTCACCCGAACCAAAAGCAACCCAAATTGAAGGCAACCTGAAATAAAAAATATATTAAAATAAATAAATAATATGATATTTGAATTGTCGCACAACACGTCAAAAACCCAAATATACAGGCTATATAAAGTTATATATAGGGTGGAAAAACCTAACATGGGCTGAAAACCCGATTAAAATGATCGATCTCCTATTAACCCGATATTGACCTGACCCAAAATCATCCGACCCAAAATTAACCGAACCGAAATCAACCAAACTGAAAGTTAACCGAACTGAAAATCAACCGAACTAAAGTCTTGACCCGATACCCGAACAAAAATCACCATAGACCCAAACTAAAATCGAACCAGACCCGAACCGAACCGAATGTAGTCAGACCCGAAATAAACTGAACTGAAATGACCCGAACCAAAACCGAACCGAATGACCCATTTGCCACCTCTATGTATAATGAATTTTGCAGGCTCATGGGAAAAATATCTTCCATTAGCTGAATTTTCTTATAACAATAGCCAATCAAGTATAAAGGTGGTACCTTATAAGGCATTATATGGAAGAAAATGCCAAACACCATTGAATTGGTTCGAGCTAGAGGATCAAAAAATCATTGGATCATATCTTGTTCAAGAAGTGGAGGAAAAGGTAAGAATAATTCAAGATAATTTCAAGGCTGCTTCTGACAGAAAAAAAAAAGTTGTACTCGGATCTTAAAAGAAAAAATGTTAAGTTTGAAGTTGGAGACAGTATTTTTAAAGGTTTCACCTTGGAAAAACATATTATGATTTGGACGAAAAGGCAAACTTAGTCGAAGATTCATTGGTCCTTATGAAATTTTAAAAAGGGTTGGCCCAGTGGCATATCAACTGGCATTACCACCAGAGATGAGTAAGGTACATGATGTGTTTCATGTATCCATGCTTCGAAAATATCGATTAGATCCTTCGCATGCCATTACACCAGAAGAAATTGAAATTCAACCGGATTTGACATACGATGAGGAACCTGTAAGAATTCTAGCTCGAGGAGAAAAGCAATTAAGGGAAAAAAAATATTCCTCTAGTAAAAATCTTGTGGAGAAACCACAAAGTGGAAGAAGCTACTTGGGAAACAGATGAAGCAATGAAAAGTAGTATCCGTATCTTTTTGAACCAAGTACGTAAAGAAAATTTGAGGATGAATTTTCTTAAGGGGGAGAATTGGAATACCTCAAAATTTTGGGTAGTAACCAAAATGAATAAAATGAAAGTTTGAGGATTAAAGTATAAAGTTAGAAAAGGTTCAAGGACTAAATTGTAATTTTCAAAAGTTATGTATTTTAGTCCCATAAATGATAGTTAATCCCCAAGAATGACATTTTCGTGTTACTCAGATTTTTGGTACGGAATTTATGTTAAAAGCTATAAAGAGTTAAAGTTCAAGAAGAATTCGATAATCAGATCGAATTGAATAATTAAGATATTTTGTTAAAAGATAAGGCGAGTTTAATAATATCTTTTCCATGCCTTATTTTAGAAGAATTTAATATGGACCATTGGATTAAATTAGATTTTCCATGTTAAATATGAGTCGTTGGATAAAAATGGCAAGATTGTAATTTTGGAAAATTACAAGGGCAAAGTTGGTAACTACTAACTTATTGGTTTATTTTTTACCCTTCGATGAATAAAGTGACATGTGGAAAGCTTTGAAACATTGAATATCAAGGGTAAAATAGTCTTTTACCGATTAAGAAGACTTTTATCATAAATAAGACTAATATAATGTCATTTGGCATAAATCAAAGAAATAGAAAAGTATAGAAATTTCTTCATCTCTCTTCATCTTGCCATGAGCTTCTCCTAAGGTAAGGAAATATTTTCTTTTTGATTTTTCAAGCCAATCTAGTAGGATTTGGGATGAAAGTATGAAATATGAAATTGATCTACATGAAATTCTCTATCATTTGGTATTAATTGTTCATACTTTCCATGCTTAAATCTCGAGTTCTTGAAATTAGTGGATGAAGAGGATGTTGGATTTTGATATGAGAATGATTGATAATGCTTAGAAATGATGTTTTAAAGTTTAATTCATGCTTGAATCAAGTTGGAAATCAAATCTATAGTGACCTTTCATATTAGTCAAAGTGGAAAGATTAGGGAAAATTATGGAAGAATTTTATTAAGGTTAGATATGTGGAGTTGATGATTCTACAAGTTTTAGAATGTTGTTTGGACCAAATTTAAAGTTTGTTAAGGTTAAAGGATTAAATCGGGTAGTATGGAAATTAAGGTGTTTAAAGTGGAAGTTGGTTAAATTGAGGTATCATGCATGAACAATTGTTGAAATGATTTATGAATCATTCTTTGATTTGGATATGAAAGGAAATTTGAAGTATTGAGATTGATATGAATTGTATGAAGTGAATTAGTATCGAATAAACTTTGAAAGAATTTATAGGCATTTCTTTTTCTATTACGTACCTATGTTAGTATGATACTAACATGTATTTTTTTAAAAAAATATACATGTGTTGTAAATGATGCACGTATAGATCGTGATCAAAATCAGAATTGAGCTAGCAACCAAAGAAAGAAAAAGAATCAAAAGTAAAGCTTAGCAAGGATTTAAATTTTGACATATATAAAGTGCCAAGGTGAGTGCAATGCATACATAGCATGATACGTGAATATTAGGAAGACTTGCCATAAGTCTACCTTGTTTATATTAGTGTGATATTTATATTATTAATTATATATTTGACATGTTCTAAATATGTCAAAAGTTGAATATAAATGCATGGATCACTAGTTATATATGATGTTATATTATGAATGTTATTTCGGGTATGAACTGCCCAATGTTAAATTATGTTGATATGCATTGTCATGGATAAAATAAATATAGAATATATGCTCAAGTATGTCATTGAGGGACATGGTATAGTTGGCATGCAATAGAGTCCAGCAGCACGTTGCATACTCGGTTTAGCACTATAGTGTATATAAAGGACACTTAGTGCATATGGTTGGCACGGCCTTATGTGTATTATGGTGGGCACGACCTTATGTGTATTAGCACTTCGGTGCATATTTGACTCGTGTACCCAGAGTCCTCATAGACTTATATTTGGGCTATGGTTTATCGATTAATAAATGATAAACAGGTAAAAGAGTTTATGAAATCTCAAAGTAAATGGCGAGAATATTGGTAAGAAAGTTATATCTGGTTTATATTATGTTAATATCTGATTAACATGGTGGTAATACATATCTAGTGATCTTGATGCATGATTATGGTTACATCTTTATATTTGTAAATATGTAGTATTGCACTGGATTTTATTATTGCCTCACTAAGTGTATACTTAGCGTGTGATGATTTTCACGCGTAGGTAAAAAGAAGGAATCAGAGTAAGGAGCAGTTGGCATCTTATCAGCAGAGAGAATAACTATGGTATCAACAATAACATCTTTTGATGTATTTTGATGTTACTAGATGGCATGTATATATTAATATTAGTCGGTTTTAATCTAGTCTTAATATGGTTTGTAATAACTTATAAACTGATTTATGTTGATAATGAAGGGTGAATAGTTATATTAAAAATTAAAAAGGGTTAGATGGATTACTAGTATATAAATCGGATAACTTTTTGAAAAAGAATAAATAGAACTATTAATTAGATTTTTAAATTAAGCAGTTTTTAGACAGTTATATTGCTTATAGGTTGTAGTTATAAAATGCTAAGCTGCTGTCTGGATCCAAGATTGTAGACTCAACATCTATAAGCACAGAAGAGATAGATTCAAAAGTATAAGGTTCTCAGCTTAATGTGTTAGCCACAACAAAAGGTTCGAATTCAAGTGGTAGACCATTCAGAATTGTAGCTATATGTTCTACTCCCTTTGTCTCAGTCAAAATTTTTAAACTTTGACCAAAATTATTTTAAATATTTAAAATTTTAAATTTTATAAAATATATATTTCAAAACTACTTGATTAAATGTTTTTAAAATATTTTTTATATATTTTTATAAATAATAAATTTTAAATAATAAAGGGTCAAACTTGAAAATAATTGACAGAAAAAAATTAATAAAGAACAATTTGAGTGGATAACATATCACAAATCTCTTGCACTTGTGTAGTGTATTCTCTGATGGTAAGAGACCCTTTCTTCAAGGCTCAGAGTCTACAGACTTCAATGAATATCCATGATCTCCGTGGTGGAAAATTTAGAATAAAATTTGAGAATTGTACTCCAACTGATGAAGTATATTAAGACTAATTGCATATAACAACCATGAGGGTAAGTCGCAATCTGAGCGTGTGAATTTGTGACAACCTTAGGTGGAATCACCGTTTACTCATCCAAATATCATCAACAAGACTAGCTGTTTCCAGAGGAGGAAATTGGAATAATCCAAACGAATATTCACTTGTTTGCTAGAAAAAGGTTGATCGGATGTTGTTTGGACAAATCACCTAGTAGCTCCGAACCACTTACCTCAATCAGCATAACAAGAAAAAATTGAATGAACAATTGAACCTAGAGCAAATCAATTTAAGGAATCAAAGAACAAGAATCACAGTCTGTTGTCAGGAACGACGGTGAATGATACCATATTAGAAGATCTCCATTGATGAAAGAATGATATTACAGAATTGAGTACTTGTCAAAAGAGAAAAGAAGATGAATAAAAATGGTAAAGGTAAAGAATGAGAAAAAAAAAAGTTGGGACTTATCAAATGTAGGCTACAAATCAACTAATTTGGGCTAGTGCCATTCCATGGTGTATATAACCCAGCTAATCAACCTTAACGAACTGAAAATTAGTTCAGATAATTCAAGCCAATAACAAAATTAGTTTTAACTAATTGTTTGAGAACCATTAGTATCTTCCTTATTCTTCAATAATCTTATCATCGATTTAGATTATTTCTAATCTCTTGAGTGTCATTACCTTTAAAAAGTGACTTGATATATATCTTTGTTCCATTATGTTTTATTAGATACTTCTAACTTAATAATCTTCTTTCTTTATTTTTTTAATATTTTCTTAGATTCTATTTTATTGAAAATACTAAATTAATAGATGTTAATGTTAAATCTAATTTATTATTAATATGATGTTATCTCTATCGTAATAATTTCTAATTATGGTAAATTACATAAATCATCATTGAACTTTACTTTCAAATTTATTTTGGTCACTGAAGTTTCGAAATGTTCAATTTACTCCTTAAAGTTGAGACATTAAACGTTTTTGGTCACTCCTCCGTTAACTTTTGGGTGACGTCCATTTATCGGTGAACGAATGAACTTATTCAAGATCTGAACGCTAGAAAACTTTATCGGAATGAGAGAATCAGCATACCAAGAAATGAGCTTCATTTGGCGGTGAAAAAAAATTAGTGAGAGAGAAACTAAAAGATCTTTTCTCGATTTGTAAGGGAGATCAACATGAGAATCAGTATACTAAATTTTTTCCGCCTTCTTTGAATCAACCAACATTGTTTTTAAAGTGTCGTCAATTTTAATTTGCTTTTCTAATCCGACTCATACACTGCATTTCAGTTCATTGAGATATAAAATTACCTGACCAAGTGTCTCCATAATCATCATTCGTAGCACTCAACTTTACACCTCTATTGCCTTCAGTGCAATCATCCTTCGAGCCAATAACCTTTCAAAACAAATCATTTTTAAGGAAACATCTTTGCATTCTAAAATTATAATAAATTATTTACCTTAACTTTCTTCGCATGTCGGTCTACTTTCAAGCGGGAAACAATAGACGCGACCTCTTTGTTCTCTTATGCAAGAATGTGACCAGAACGGTTTGCAAAAGCAGTGGTTCTATTGGGAATTCCGGGCCAATAATTATACAAATGAACTAGATTCCAAAGTACTCACAGCATTTTTTAAGCAAAATAAGCAATTCTAAATTCATTATTACTTGCAGGAACTAAATTAACAAAATGTACCCCTAAGATTGCAATGCAGCCTTTTAAATATGTGTTTTTCACTATCATTATATTTTAGTATTTCTTCTACTAGCCTCTCGTATACAAATTTTTCTCAATTCAATTTTCTGTAAGTCCATTAGAGTACAATAACTTAAAATTTTATTCGCAAAGAAAGATCTTAGCTGTTGGACATAAAATCACACCAACAATGTACAATAATACCCTCGCTTTCAGTGTATCTGATTCAAAATCACCATTTAATATTTCTCTCAAGCTAAATGAAATCTTCAAAGCTAGTTCTTTCTCATTCTCTCTCTCCATCACTTTTAAGACATCAACATCTTCATTTTAAGCCCCAACATAGTTTTCACATGTTTCACTATAGTATGAATGTTGTGTCCATTAAATTGTATCACAGACTTTTCCATATCAAAGCTCTCCACTAAATTACAACATAAGTCAAGAATTGCTCGAGACTTAATTCCATCTAAAAGTCCAACCCAATATCTCTTACAATATCGTCAATCTCTTCCTTTTCCTCCTCAAATAATTTGGAAAAAAATTCCATGCTAAACTTGAGGCAACATCCTACAAGGGATAACATAACAGTAATTACATATGTTAGTCTTTTATAGTATATTTACGAATTATTTTAAGCTTAACTGCTTTGTAGCACAATAAAACGAATCCTTACTTTGTTGACATAAGCCATGTTTCGCATATGTTGACATAAGCCTTGTTTCCAATTAAAATTTTAAGCTTGTTCATATCAATATATGGTTTTAAGCTTGACGTCCATTCTTTATATTCTTCATTCTGATGCTTGTTCATATCAATATATAATTTTTTTCTCCTTAGCTGACATTTTACCTTATTTCCTTGCCAATGTTTTTTTCGCATATGACAGACATTTTTTATTTTAATCATATGTAAACATTACTCAGTAATACAATTAAAATTTTACATATGCAATTAATATAAAACAAATACGAACAACTTATATCACGTGTCATTTTCTTTTTCGATCCCTTTCATCATTTACATTCACTTAAATTGTTAACAATGCACATTCATAATCCTATTTGCATTAATTCATAGTTACACAATGAAAAGCTTGAATTTAACGAATTAATCATTCCAAACATACAATTTACATACAAATTTAACTTACTAGAAGTGAAGATAGGCACCCAATGATTTTTTGTGGCTGATCCACCGCGACGTTCTCATCCATCTCACCTTCTATTTCCAAATTGTTATTTTCATCTATGGTCAAATGCTTGAATCTAAAATTAATATAACATTAGTTTATTACCTAAAACTAGTTTCCATCGATTGGATGCAAATTACATTACTTAATAATGCCCGACATACACCACTATGGTCCAAAATAAATTATAGTCGCAAACAAAATCCAATCTCCCATAGTACTGGTACTCCATTTACAATATTGATATTTGAATATTTACACATATATCGATACTATTTCACTATTAATAATTCCATCATTACCTTAGTACCGATACAAACTCCTACTACTTATACCAAAATCAGCCTCAATGTTTTAATATTTTTAACATTATCGATTCTATTTCATAAGTATCCATACTATTCTACTCTTACCAATTACAACATGCCACTAGTATAGATACTAATGCATTCTACGGATGCAAAAATCAGCTTCGATGTTTGCATACTTAAACTAGTATCGATTCTATTTCATAAGTATATATACAACTTCAGTCTTGCCAATTCCAACATGTTTTTAGTATTGATATTAATGTATCCTACCGATACCAAAATCAGCCTCAATGTTTTAATATTCTTAACGATATCAATTTTATTTCATAAGTATTTATACTACTCTTCTCTTACCAATTCTAACATGCCACTAGTACCGATAGTAAAGCATCTTACTGATATCAAATTCAATCTTGATGTTTTATTATTTTTAACAATATCGATTCTATTTCATAAGTATATATACTACTTCACTCTTACCAATTTCAACATGCCACTATTACCGATACTAATGCATCCTATCGATATCAAAATCAGCCTAATCTTTTGATTTTTTTTATAATTTTGATACTAATGAATCGGTATTAGTATTACACGAATAATTTCTTTACCATCAAGAATAGTATTGACACTAACTTTTACTTTACCCCATTTTTATCATCTTTTTAGTATCGTATTGATACTGCACGAACGATACCGATATTAAAATGCGGGAACCATCATTTTAATCTTTAAATTCATCCTCAATCCAACTAAAGATTGTCTCATATTGTCACTAAGACTATAAATAAACCCACCAATGTTCTCCATGCATCATTTAACAACATTACCAAGCATTTCTAACATCAAACTCATTTCAAGAATATTTATTCACTAAATTCAAAATAAAATGTATTTCTACACATTTTTAACCTACAAGGCTCAACCTTTATGACTCATATGCCACTTACTACTAATGAAAGTGTATTACCTTGCAGAATATTCACTAATGTTACATATTTTCTTATTTTGGTCACTAATGTTACATTTTTTTCCTGTTTTGGTCTCCAATCTATTGCTTCTTTCCTATTTAGGTCACTAAACTATTCAAGCTTTCCTATTTTTTCCATGAGTTTTTTTAACGGCAGATGACCAAAATATGAAAAAATATTAGTGACTATTTTGCCAAAAATAATAGTTTGGTGACCAAAATAGGAAAACAAAAATAGTTTAGTGACCAATGGTGATGTTTACCCGTGTAAAATTTAAAACTTGCTTTTTATTTAATATATTTTGAATTTGAATTTCTATATATTTTTAAATTTTTCTATAATTTTTTAAAAAAATATAATTAGGACTAAATTGATAGAATTTTTAAATGTGAAGAGTTAAATTCATTGACTTATTTTAGATTATGACCAAATTGATAGAATATATAAGTTTTGAGAACTAAAATTGCTATTATACAAGGCTATGTCACTATCTTTGTTAAGTAAGCGGTAAATAATAAAGACAATTGACCAAAATAGAATTAAAATGTAATGTTGGTGACAATTTCGTCAAAAATAATTGAGTGACCAAAACAAAAGCACAATCATAAATGAGTGACCAAATAAGTAATTTACCCTAAAAATAAATAGAAATTCATATCTTATAGCATAGAAAGCCCAAATGGAATTATGAATGAATTGAATCAGCCTGTCTTTTTGCTGAAAAAGGAAACACAGGTGTTGGGTTTGGATTTGGCTACATTGGACCAATAAATTAGTTATTTCTAATCTCTTTAATCATGAAAGGTGTTAAAAAAATACCACCATACACTCTTCTAGTTATCTACATTTACATCTTTTGAAGAGTCAAATTGATTAAAAATGTAAATAATTGATAAAAATTGTAAATATATAAGACTAAAAGAGTTATTTTACTTGTTTATAATTTTCAGGTAAGCAATTAACAGTAAAATTAATTAAAAGTTAGGGGAAGAGACCAATATTTTAAAATAAAAAATAGTATCTGGACTAAATTTAGTATAAAGATTAAATTTTAAAATAGCACAAGAACCTTTAACGTATTTAAACCATTTTGAAAATGTTATTTTTTTAATAGTACTAAAGTGATTATAAAGTATTATATGTTCATATTTCTTTTTAACCCTTTGGTAATGAACACACATCTTATAAACTAATGTACTTAAATCCGAGTCTTATAGGATGAACATCATTATCATTTTTTTACTGATACCACTTGTTAGCTTAAAATATATATATTTTTTAAATGCAAGCTCTTTAGAAATTTTTTTTAAGGAAAGATCTTTAAGGAAAGCTTGTCGACTACTCCACTTCCGAGCTTTGGAAAAAGTTGATAAAGCATTATAAATTTGGGATTAATAATATCTCAATTTATATAGTACACCAAATCTTATACTAACATTTTACTAAAGTTCTTAAACCACACTTCAAAATTTTGAATGGTCATAATACCACAATTTCCTGTACATCAAAATTTATAACATTTTTATCAAACGTTGTAAAGTTAAACCTAATTTCTTGAAAGTTTGAAATTTTGGACATTCATTAGAAATTTGTGTACTTAAAAAAAAGTTTGGTATCCATTAAATATTTTTAGATATTTGCTAGAATTGTGGCATTAAACTATGGTATACGTTGTGGCGAATGCAGGCCTCGGCCTACCTACCATGGCTCGCCCTATGTCAAAAAATTCCCCTATTTTATATATAATAATGTATGTTGGTTGACCAATATATATATATTGGATTTTTGGTAAATAATAAAAAAAATGGTCCAATATAAAAGTTTGGTTTAATTTTGTGTCTTGAATTAATTCAAAAATAAAATGTAAAATTTTAAAAATAAAAAATGGTAGTTTATATTTTCATTACATTTTACAAATAAAATATAATTATTTTATATTAAAAAATAATTTAAGCATAGATTTTGCTACTAACCAATTAAATATATATTATTTTCTAAAAAAATGAATGTAGTTGGAATTTCATCTTAGTATATAATGATGAGTGATGACAATACAAATAACAAAAAAATAATATTAAAAATATTTATTTAGTAAAAGCTATAACTCAACTTCAATGCTTTTTAAAATAACTTAAAAGAGGATAATATGTAATACTTTTCTTAATTATTATAGTTGGAATTTTGGAGAGAAGCTAATATTTAAATAAATAGATTTAAATTAATATTTTTTGACTTGTTTAAAGGAAATTGTTTGATTTTATTTAAATAAAGATGTATACAATAAAAGAAAATTTGAAATTATTGAAAAATAAAAATTTAAACTTCCAAAATTATATATATGTTATTATACAATCAAATTGGGGTGAGCATTCGATCAAATTGAGATTATTTAAATATTAATAAAGATGTATAAAATATTTAAATATTTTATACATCTTTATTTCAATACAACAAGTGAGATTATATAATTTTATGTATATTTTAAAAAGATTATTATACGCAATAATTATACTGTCTCATTTTTGGAATACGTTTAAAAAAGTAAATGAAAGTATACTTTATAAAAAAATGGTTTTTACATGTAAAAGTATGATTTAATTATACTTTCTGTGGAAACTAACTAAACTAAACAATTTTTTAAAAAAAATAGATAGGTCAAATTTCAGTTTTAATCCCTCAACTTCATTAAAATTTGAGAGAATAAATTTGTTTCCCTGCTATTAATAAATCCAAAATATAACTGAGTTGACTTTTTGACACCTAATTTGGGATTTAGCGAGTTTTTTTATGTAATCTTTTAGAGTATATTGAGGGCTAAAAAATCAATTTTGAGAGATTAGAATACAATTTTATAAATTAAGGAACAAAACTACATTTTGACCTAATAAATGAATGAATTTTTTGATACAGTTCATGTCTATTTTATAGTATATATTCAAAATTTATGGTTTTTATTTTCAACAATATCGTCTCTAGACCTAATAAATTAATGGTAAACTATACGGGAGACCATCGATCTTTGGGGTTGGTGTCGAAATGACCACCGATCTTTCAATTTTTTCAAAATGACCACTCAACTATTGATATGGCTCCAATATAGCCACCGGCCGTTAAAACCTAACGGAGATACTGACGTGACAGTTAACAAACACTTGAATAATTACACATTTAGTCCCCGCGATTTTCACATTTAATCAATTTATTCCTAGTTTCAGTTTAATAAAATAAATTAATTAATTATTTAGGTGGTGACACATGTCACCACCTTATTGGAGGACTTTATCTATTTTTATTTAATTAAAAGCATTGCACAAATGTAGTTGGGGGAAATCAAACCCACAATCCCTTGGGTGTAGGGGGAAAGCCTCTGCCATTGGGCTAGGCACATATTTATGACATGAAACACAAAATTTAATATATGAATTATGTGATTGTTAATGCCATGAAAAAAGAATTAAATGTGATTTTAGGGGATTCGAACATGACACACTTATGATGCATAAAAACATCTAACCCTAAAAATTTTATAGACCCTAAAACCTAAAAAATTTATGAACCCTAAACCCTAAAAATTTTATAAACCCTAAAAACTATAGTTAGTGCATGATTTAAAAAAATCTCTAAACCCTAAACCCTAAAATATAGTTAGTACACAATTTAAAAATATTATAAACCCTAATCCCTAAAAATCTAAAACCATAAACCCTAAAAATATACACTCTATAACCTAGAAATTTTATAAACCTTAAACCCTAAAATATGTAAACTCTAAACCCTAAAAATTATAGTTAATGCATGATTTAACAAATCTCTAAACTTTAAACCCTAAAAATTATAGTTAGTGCATGATTTAAAAAAATTATAAACCCTAAAAATTTATAAACCATAAACCCTAAAACCTAAAAATTTATAAACCCTAAACTCCTAAATCCTAAAAATATGTAAACTCTAAACCCTAAAATTTATAGTTAGCGCGTGATTTAACTTTTTTATAGACCTAAACCTTATACCCTAAAAATTATAGTTAGTGCATGATTTAAAAAATCTCTAAACCCTAAATCCTAAATTTTAAAAATTATAGTTAGTGAATGATTTAAAAAAATATAAACCCTAAACCATAAAAGTTTTATGAACCCTAAATCATAAACCCTAAAAATTATAGTTAGTGCACGGTTTATGATTCTTAACTTAATTAATAATTTTTAGGGTTTATGGTTTATAAAATTTTTAGGGTTTATAAATTTTTTTAAATTGTGCACTAACTATATTTTTTAGGGTTTAGGGTTTAGAGATTTTTTTAAATCATGCACTAACTATAGGTTTTAGGGTTTATAAAATTTTTAGGGTTCATAAATTTTTTTAGGTTTTAGGGTCCATAACATTTTTAGGTTTAGGGTTTATAAAATTTTGGGTTAGATATTTTTATGGATCATAAGTGTGTCATATTCGAATCCCCTAAAATCACATTTAATTCTTTTTTCATGGCATTAACAATCATATAATTCATATATCAAATTTTGTGTTTTATGTCATAAATATGTGCCTAGTCTAGTGGCAGAAGCTTTCCTCTACACCTAAGGGATTGTGGGTTTGATTCCCCCCAACTACATTTGTGCAATGCTTTGATTTCTCTCTCCAATAAGGTAGTGACACCACCTAATTGAATAATTAATTTATTTTATTAAATTGAAACTAGGACTAAATTGATTAAATGTGAAAATTGCGGGGACTAAATGTGTAATAATACAAGTTTTTGTTAACTGCCACGTCAGCCTCTCCGTTAGGTTTTAACGGTTGGTGGCTATATTGGAACCATATCAATAGTTGAGTGGTCATTTTGATAAAATTAAAAGATCGATGGTCATTTCGACACTAACCCCAAAGATCGGTGGTCTCCCGTGTAATTTATCCTAAATTAATACGTGAATGAGTTAAATAAGTGTAATCAACGAAAAGGGTATTTCTTAAAGGTTAAAAGCAGTGTCTTAAAATTGTGCCGAAAAGATGTTTTGTTTTGGATAAATATTTTTCTTCGGATCCATCAATTTATTATTTTATGGACGGTTGCAAAACCCACCAAGGAATCCTTTTGCGGCCCAAGCAAGCAAATACTTTGTCTTCTTTACACTTGAATTTCATTCACATGTACATGTAATTAAATAAAAATATGATTTCTTCTTAAAATTCTAAATTCTCAATCTTTAATGAAATTGTTAGCATATTTGTTTTGATATAATAATTGAAAAATAGTTTTGGACTAAATTAAAAAGAATGCAAAAATGATTTTAAGTCCAAACAACTTGAAAATAATTTTGAGATATTTTCATAAGGTTTTGGAGGTGTTTAAAATGTTTAAAACTAGCCAACCTCATGTTTTCAACACGACTGTACCAATACGGTATACATTGCATCGATATCTTTTAGGGTTTCAGCTATAATATTTTTCCAGTAGCGAAAATCCGTACCGATAAAGGCTTACTCGTACCGATACGGAGAAGGGTCGTATCGATACGCATAAAGGCGTACCGATCCCTACTTTTCAAATCCCCAACGACTATTTTCAAAAACCTCAATAGCTAGTTCCCTGCAACGTACCGATACCATGTACCGATACCACGTATTGATCCCTGGTACATATACGCGCCAAGGTGTATCGATACGAGAAGGCTGCATTAAGCTCAACGGCTAGTTTCTAAAGAACCGATACCGATACAGCTACCCGCATATTGATACTGACTGCTCTAGAACTGCATTTATTGCGGGAAATAAAGGTACCAACGGCTCCGATTCAATTCCAACGATCACCAACGGGTAGAAACTCAATTGGGACTATTTAAGGTCTCAAGAAGCATATGAAGAAGCTAATGATCAAATTGCCAACATCAAAATGATTGAAAATGTGTCTTAGTGCTTAAATTCATATTCTTGTATAGACTACACTTGTTGAGCTCAATTGTCAATGTATGCTCAAGTGTATTAGGGTTTGGGTGAGTGCTTTAAAGTGAAAACATCCACCTAAAAGAGGGATTTTAGTTTGCTATTAATTCTCTTGTTAGAGAGGTTTCCCAAAGCTTGGTTTGTAAGCTTTAGATGCTAGGCTTGGTGAGTGAGTCTAGGTTGTAAAGGGTTGTCTCTTTAGCATTGAAAAGGGGACAAATTCTTAGTGAATTGTTGAAATCCTTATTAGGGAAGCTAAAGTAGTGGGTGTAGGTTTTGATTAGAAAGTCGAACCACTTTAAATCAATGTATATATTTTTATTTCTTTTGCTTCCACCACTATCACCCAAAATTACACTTCTTTATCACTTGGCAAGTAAATCGGTTGAGGGGTATTGGGTTCTTCAACTGGTATCAGAGCAAGCCTCAATTGAGAGGATTAACATCATATTGAGGTAATCCCGGCAAGCTCGATCAACCATTCTATCAACTAGTTTCCATGGTACAATCCATTGACAAACCACCCTTCTTTAACAGTCAACATTATGCATATTTGAAGAATATGATGATGTTCTTCTTGAGAGCAAAAGATTGTCATCTTTGGGATATAGTTCTCGATGCGCCGTTCGTGCCATAACGAAGCAAGGCAGAATGGAGTACAAATGATCACAAGAAGATGAAGCTAAATTGTAAGGCCTTGCATATTCTCTTGTGTGCTTTGGGCCCGTAAGAATACGCAAAGGTGTCTTCTTGTGAGAGTGCCAAGGAAGTATGAGACAAGCTTGAAGTCACATACGAAGGAACGAACGAGGTTAAAGAAACAAAGATTGGTCGAATCAACCTCGAATATGAAAACTTCAAGATGAACTCGGATGAAGACATCAAGAGTATGTTCGATCATTTCTCTACAGTCGTCAACCAACTCAAAGGTCTTGGAGAGGAGATTTCGGAAGACAAACTTATTCGGAAGTTGATTTATTCACTTATCAAATCATGGGAGAGCAAGAAGACGGCTATCATTGAAGCCAAAAACTTAAAGGAGCTCAAGCTCGATGAGCTAATTGGGTCTCTTTTTACCCATGAGTTGATGTCTAAACCCTTGAGAAGGGAGAAGAAGAAGAAGATCAAAGAACAAAGAGTAGACGTGAACATCATTTCTCTTCAATCCTCCACAAGTCATCAAGAAGATTCAAGTAAGGAGGAAAGTGAAAATGAAGAAATGGTTTATCTCTTCGAGAAGATTGCCCGATTCATGATGAGCAAAATGAAAGAATCCAAACATGAATCCAAGAAAAAGATGAAAGATTCTCAAAAAAGCCATGAATACAAGAAGACGAGGCACACCAAATACGATTGCCCTCGATTCAACAAAAATGGATCATCTTCAAAGAAAGCATATGTGGTAACATGGAGTGATGAAGACTCCACTGATGAAGAAGAAGTAGCCCATCTATGCTTTATGGCGGTCTAAGAGGGTGAGGTAACTTCTAACTCATCTAGTTCAAATTCTTATTAATTTGATGAGTTACAATAAGCCTATGATGAATTAATTTTTGAATTCAAGGCTTCATTTTTGAAAAACAAAAAGTTAATTTCAAAATTGAAAATCGAAAATGATTTGTTTTTGAAAACCAATTTAGAGTTTGAAGCAAAATTTAAGGATTTTGAACTTAAAGTCTTAAATTTACAAAATTTGCTTCAAAATTTAGAAAAAGATCATCAAAAAGAGGTTAATGATCTTAAGAAGGAAAAAGCGTTGATTTCCAAGGAATTAGAAAAGAAAAACAATTTTGGAAAATCAAACTTTTATCAAAGACAATCCAGTGCCCCTAGATTTTCTAATGGAAAGTGTTTTAGAAGTATTTGTGTCCCAAAAGGATTAACTACGTCACATAAAAAGGATAAAATTTTAAAATGGATTCCAAAGGGGACTAAAGTTTGTTGTACTAATGCCTATGGATCCAAAGCAATTCAGATACCAAAATTTACTTGATCGTCTTGATTTAAGTGTGATGGATCATGATCAGCAAATGATAAAATTAAAGGGGAGCTCTATACACACAAGAAATATCACTTGAAGAAGGAAGGCTTCACATCCTACCTTTGGTTCAAGTGGTAAAATTTAGTTGAATTTATATGTTTTTAAATTGATTTCTTTAATTTTAATTTAACTAGTTAATCATACATTTTTTGGACTAACATTCATGTGATGCTTGAGTAAAGGGAGCCTATTTTAATCAAAATTCTTATTTTTGTTAAAATTTGTTATCAAAATTCTCCATTGTTATGGACTTAAAAGTTTTCAAACTTTGGTTTGAACAATTTTTGATATAACAAAAAGGGGTGAATGGTTTGAAAAATTAAACTTTCAAATGAATAAGGGAAAACTTTAACTATCTTTAAATTTTAAACTCTTATTCAAAATTTATTTTTACAAAGGGGGAGAATCTCAAAAATATTTTTTCAAGTTGGTTTTATTATATCAAAAAGGGGGAGATTGTTAGGATATTTGTTTTGATATAGTAATTGAAAAATAGTTTTGGACTAAATTGAAAAGAGTGCAAAAATAAGTTTAAGTCCAAACAACTTGAAAATAAGTTTAAGATGTTTTCATAAGGTTTTGGAAGTGTTTAAAATGTTTAAAAGTAGCCAACCTCATGTTTCCAACATGACCGTACCGATACGGTATACACCGTATCGATACCTTTTAGGGTTTCAGCTATAGTATTTTTTCAAGTTGGTTCAAAAATATTTTTTCAAGTTGGTTTTATTATATCAAAAAGGGGGAGATTGTTAGGATATTTGTTTTGATATAGTAATTGAAAAATAGTTTTGGACTAAATTGAAAAGAGTGCAAAAATAAGTTTAAGTCCAAACAACTTGAAAATAAGTTTAAGATGTTTTCATAAGGTTTTGGAAGTGTTTAAAATGTTTAAAAGTAGCCAACCTCATGTTTCCAACATGACCGTACCGATACGGTATACACCGTATCGATACCTTTTAGGGTTTCAGCTATAGTATTTTTCTAGTAGCGAAAATATGTATCGGTGCAAGCTTAGCCGTACTGATACGGAGAAGGGTCACATTGATACGCGTAAAGGCGTACCGATCCCTACTTTTCAAATCCCCAACGACTATTTACAAAAATCCTCAACAGCTAGTTCCCTATATGTACCGATACCACGTACCGATCTCTAGTACCGATACGCGCCAAGGCATATCGATATGAGGTGGTTGCATTAAGCTTAACGACTAGTTTTTGAAGAACCAGTACCGATACGGCTACTCGCGTACCGATATCGACTGCTCCATAACTGCATTTATTGCGGGAAATAAAGCTATCAATGGCTCCAATTCAATCTCAACGATCACCAACGGCTAGAAACTCAATTGGGAGTATTTAAGATCTAAAGAAGCATCTGAAGAAGCTAATGATCAAATTGCCAACATCAAATGATTGAAAATGTGTCTTAGTGCTTAAATTCATATTCTTGTATAAACTACTATTGTTAAGCTCAATTGTCAATGTATGCTCAAGTGTATTAGGGTTTGGGTGAGTGTTTTGGAGTGAAAACATCTACCTAAAAGAGGGTTTTCAGTTTGCTATTAAATCTCTTGTTAGAGAGGTTTCCCAAAGCTTGGTTGTAAGCTTTGGATGCTAGGTTTGGTGAGTGAATCTAGGTTGTAAAGGGTTGCCCCCTTAGCCTTGAAAAGGGGAAGAATTTTTAGTGAGTTGTTGAAATCCTTAGCGGGAAAGCTAAGGTAGTGGATGTAGGCTTTGATTAGAAAGCTGAATCACTCTAAATCATTGTGTATATTTTCTTTCTTTTGCCACTATCACTCAAAATTATACTTCTCCGCCACTTGGCAAGTAAATCGATTGAGGGATATTGAGTTCTTCATAAACTAATATGAAGATATATCAAATCTTAAGAATTCAATCTAGATAAAAAAAGGCTCTCGCTCTCTTAAAATTTGCTCTCCTTCTATTTAAAAAATTCCTAGATCTATCTTTAGCTTTTAGGGTGGCGCCGCTCTTGCTTTAAGTGGCAGCCACCTCGCTCCTCCTTCCCCCTCCCTTTCATCTCCCCCTTCCCCGCTCCGTTTTCATGGTATTTCAGCCATTTCTCAGTCATGTTGCTGTGGAGTTTCTCCCCTGGGTGCTCAAGGCTCTGTTCAAGCCCTGATTTTGTGCGGGGTTGTGGGTTCGTGGATGAGATGAGGCCGACGCCTTGCCTTTGGCTCTACTGGGCCTTTTTGACGGTGACCGAGTCTCTTGTTGTCCTCGGCAGCTGACTGGTCTCTACCCTCCTCCATTTCATCGACGATTTCATACATTGACTCGATGATTCGGTAAGATTTCTTGTTGCATCTCTACCAACGTTTTCATCCTTCTGCGATAACAGAAACGTCTATGCAGGTTTCAAGACTGGCAGTTGGCTTGGTATTCTTGGTCTCTCCCTCGTCGGAGCTTGCTTCCCCTTTGTTCTGGGGTGTTTGCTCTTTCCTTGTCTCGTGTTTTCCTCTGTTTGTTTCGTGTTTTCTGTTGCTTGGTCCATGTTGTTGATTTGTTGTTTTATGTTGTTGTTTGTGCTTCCTCTTTTTCCTTTCTCATGTATCTGTGCTCTTCTTTGTATATTTGTTTTTACATTTTATGAATGCATGCCGGCCATTGTTCAAAAAAAAAAAAAATGAAGAAATATTATATATTTTTTTGAATATGTTGGTACAAAGTAGTATCTATTCAATTTTTCTTAATCTTTTAATAACGCACAAACACCGTGCACACATGGTGCTCGATCCCGAGTCACTTGGATGGAATACATCATCCTTTACCAATAAGATCATTCTATAGGTTCAAAATATATCACATGTTATTTATGAAATTTAGGATCAATTATATCAAACTTTCTTAAATTATGATAGGATTTTAATTTAATTTTCTAACTTCTTTTATTCTTAAAGCGGTCTTAGTATACGTTCAACTTCAACTTCTTAGACAAAACTCACATAATCTTACAAACAAAACTGCTCGAACTAAAGTTTTGTTGGGGGTCAACATTCACTTTTCTACCCGGACCATTATTTGGTTCAAATATTTAATTTATTTTTAAAATTTTAACCTAATTAAGGTGCTCAAAGTATTAGTATCGCATCAATGAAGCCATTAGTTTAGGTGTTAGATGCTGACTAGAATTAACATGAGTAAATTCAAAACATGTTAATAAAATTATAAGCACGTGTGTACATAATACATTTATAATTTGGATATAACGTCTTAAAAAAAATAATATGTCCAATTACATCAAATCCAAGTTGCACATGCAGACATATATTTAAAATTCATTGTAAAAAACACATTCAAAATTTGATCTACATATATTAATTATATTTAATGTCAAATTTGGGTTACATTTAATATCCAAATTGATGACTAACTTGATAAAAATACTTAATTAATAAGTGAGTTAATTACATGACATGTCCTTAAAACATGACCATAATTTTAGATTGATTCCTAAATTTTTTAGTATTTTAAATTCATCCCCGAACTATAAATCTCATTTTAAATCAACCCCTAAACTTTTGAATATTTTAGTTTTAGTATCAAACTATGACCCTCATTCTAAATTGATCTCTAAACTTTTGAATGTTTCAATTTTATTATCAAATTATCGTTTATGCCACATCATATTATTACATGATGCTATCAATGTTTATATGACAATTAATAATTTTATAATGATTCTATCAAGGTGATATACAATTAGCATATACCGATAATCTGTCGATGAAATTAAGAACTCTCAATTAGGGATCAATTTAGAATGAAAAATATAATTTAAAGATAAAATTAAAATGTTCAAAAGTTCAGAGATTAATTTAAAATAAGAGTCGTAGTTTAAAAATAAAATTAAATATTTAAAATTTAAAAATCAATCTAAAAGAAAATTATAGTTTAAGAAGGCGTGGTTCAACTTAAAAATTTAATTAAAACATTTTAAATCTAAATTATAATATAAGAAAAGAGACCAAAAGGTAGGGGTCACTCACAGTTCCCATCCAGTGGACGGCAGGTAAGATCATTAAAAAAGGGGAATGGGGCAAAACTAAAGGCAGGCTGCTAAAATAATGTTGCCAACTAATCAGCCCCACTTAATTCGTTGTCACATAAACGTGTTACTCAAATGCAATCATTAATGCTTTTATTTTATTTTTATCAGAAATAATCAATATTTTATATATGATTAACAGATAAAAGAAAAACGACAAAACCAAATAGAAAGCAAGATGAAGAAGCATATCTTTCCTTTAACATCCTTCCCATATCCAATTTCCGTGGTTTTGTGCTTTCCAAGAGGTAGTTTTACCTATCAAAGAAATATCTATGGGTGCGGATCTTGACAACCCAGTTTGAGGGGTTTATTTAAAATTTAAATTTTTTAAGTTTAAATTAAGTTTTTTGAAGATTTTAAAAAGTTTAATTTAAAATTTTTATAAAAATATAATAGTTTAACTAAATTTTTTATAAAAATATAGGGCTTCTAAAAATTTTAGGAGGGTTTTAATTAAAATTATTTAAAAATTTTAAAATATAATAATAATTTTTAAAATTTTGAAGGGCTAAATTAAAACTTTTAAAAGACTAAATGTGAAATTTTTAAACTTTTGGGATGTGACCCATTGACTTCAACGAAGATCTGCCTCTGAATATCAAAATAAAATTTTTAAATAGATTTTTTTAGTTAAAATTGTTGGCATTATATACCGCTGAAAGACAAATATGTTAGAAATGACTAATAAAAGTAAATAAATAAAATAGAAAAAATAGATTTATTGTATCATGGTAAAATTTACAATTTTAAAAGCAATTTATCTTGAATCGGTGTAATCGTAAAATAGACATTGTTCCTAAAGTTAACACAATGTTTTCGCATTCATATATTTGTTTTGAGAACGATGACACTCAATCCGCATTGTTCTTTGAAATAAGATACTATCTAAAACCAGAGAGTAGGAAAAAAATGAAGTAGAATATGTATGTAAAACAAAGAGATGAAGGTTGAATTTTATAAGAAAGAAGAAAGGGCATAATAGTAAAGAGGAAGCATAAAGGCACACCTTAAATCCGCCTAAATTCATTCGAAAATATGTTAATTTGAAAAATTCAAAACGATTTGATAGAAAAATTATCTGAAAGAACATTTCATCATTTAAAATATTTTGATAAAATATATTACATGAACAATGTCCACAAAAATATTTAATATTTGTCCAAGAACAAGTGACAACAATACATGTGTATGAGCCCTTATATTTAATTACTCAATGTGAATAAATGTAAATAATTATATTATACACTATACAAGGCCAATATTTCATCAACGTGGATTGTGCTTCTTTGCATTACCAACAATATTACCACTAGTCCCTTATTAATGCAAAAAACGAGAAGGTGAAAACATCAAAATTAGCCGTTAAAGTACCGATGAATAAATCTAGAACTAATACGTAGCGAATTGAGCGATTTTCTTCTTAACAAATAAATGAATCTGAACCTTGTTAAAAATAGAAGTTAATTCATCCATTCACACTTACGTAGGTAATTTCATCAAGTTTATCTCAATATAATCTGTTGAGATCAAAACTATGAAATCATTAAGAGTATTTAACAATCTCAATCTTTCAGTTTAAAATTTAGTGAATTCACCTAATCTATCTCAATTAGAACAATCCAAATTATTGGATATGAATTAATTAAAATATTTAATAGCTTATCATTTAAATATAATAAAATTATTAAGTTTGTCTCAATAGAACCACTTAAATTGTATGTATGAATTTAGTAAGAGGAAAAAGTCCTAACAAGTGTATATATAAAGTCATATGGATAGATTGACATATCTATATAATGAGTATTTTTATGATTTCGTTTGACCGCATGAAACTTAAAAGACTAGGTTGAGTATCCAGTATGACCAACAGGTTTAAGACTCTTCCCCTTGAATTATCAAAAAAAAAAAAAATCATTTTCTTATCTAACCCTTTAATAAACACGAGTTTTAGCTTATGAGTCGCATGATAAAAAGGGCGTAGGTTTTACCATAAAATCTCAAGAATTACATTTCTAATCCCTCTCGAAGTCAAGAGTTATAATCTCAGACTCCAGAGTAAAACATATTTGTACTGCAGACTTTCACAAAATAGTTGTTCCTCCAAGGTGAAATAAACCCATTAGTATAGCTTGTCTCATTATTATCGTTAGGCGTGTGCAAAAAACCGATCTCGAAACCTGAAAAAATCGAATCGAAAAATTAGTTAATTGAACCGAAAAATTTGGTTTCGGTTTGAGTTTTTGTTTTTTTAAAAAAATTGGTTCGATTACGGTTTGCGTTTTTGAAAAAATCGGATAACCGAACCGACCAATTATATAATATATTATTATATTATATGTCATTTTAAATATTTTATATTAAAAAATATGATTTTTTTCTTCTTCTCGTTTCTAAAAGTAAAATTTTAGTTTCATTTTATAAAGAAAGTGTTTAACTTGCTAGTATTAAAAAAATACTAATATCATATGCCGATCTTTATAATCTAACCTATTATTAAAATTTATATTTTTAATAAACAAAGTAAAAAAAACCATTATCAGAACTGAACTGAATATTTCGATTAACCGAATAAACGGTTAACCGATTGAATGGTTACGGTTTAGGTCAAGAATTGAGTGACCCAAACTTACCGGTTAACCAAAAATTTTTACTAATGGTTAACCGAATCCGATTTTGCACACCTCTAATTATCGTTTGTCCAAATATGTTTTTAGGGTATTTTATAATCAAATGACCAATAAAAATATCTAGATCAAATTTTAAATAAATCAATGGATGAGTCTACCACGCTCGACGAACACCGTTGAAACGTTGAACATCGCTGAACACCATTAAATTGATTAATAAAGATTAAAAATCTCAAGGACTCAACATATAATTATAAATTATTTAAAATAAAGTTTGAATTAAATTATTTCCATATTTATTATATTTTTAATCTTTTTTTTAAATAATTGGATCAAATATCAACCTTAGTCAATTTAAAAAATAAAAAATCGTTGATATATTGATTTTGATATAACTAAAATGAAAAATATTTTTGGAGTTAAACTAATTTCTAAAAATATTTCAAAAGTCTATTAACTTGAAAACTATGTTTGAAATGTTTTCATAGGTTTTTTTTGACAAGTTTTATATAATTTTAAATCGCCAAAGTGTCAAAAACTGGCTCTAAGTATCGATACCCTTTCCTCGGCATCGATAACCAGTCACTCGTGCCGATACGACCAGGTCCATACCGATACGCCCTTTTTGATTTCCCAAACTTCAAATTACAATAACCAATTTGAGTATCGGTACGGCTTCAATCATACTGATATCCTAGGGTGCGTACCAATACCTCTGTATCGAGTGTCGATAACCTTTGTAGAAAATGCTACAACGGCTATTTTTCTTAAGGCAGGTACCGATACGCTAGTAACAACCACAAACTTATTAGAGGATTTAAAAGACCTCTCCAAGCATCCATGGAATAACAAGAAACCAACTACCAACATTCAATGATAGAGAAAGTGTTTTAGATCTTAATTTTGTCATATTTCTTTGTAGAACACACTTGTGAGCTCAATTGTCATATATGCTCAAGTGTTAGGTTTTGGGTGAGAGCTTATTTGTGCAAACACAAATTAGTGAATTTGTAGAAAATCCTTAGTGTGGATAGCTAAGGTAGTGAATGTAGACTTTGGTTAGAAAGTCGAACTACTATAAATCACCGTGTCAATATTTTTATTTCTTATCCATTCGTCCACCCAATCAAAAATCCAACTCACCCCCTCTTGTCATTTGGTTGATCGGTTGAGCCTCCCAACAATTGGTATCAGAGCTTCGTCTCTACATCGGATTAACATCCTAGAGTAAATCCTAGAGGTGCTCAACCATTCTATATCAACCAGAGTTCATGGCGCAATCCATCGACAAGCCTCCTTACTTCGACGGTGTTAACTACGCCTATTAGAAGAATATAATGATTTTTTTCTTGAGAGCCAAAGATTACCGTATTTGGGATATAGTTCTTGATGGCTCATTCATTCTTCAAAGAAGCAATGCGAAATGGAGTGCATAAGATCGTAAGAAGATAGAGCTCAATGTAAAGGCCTTGCACATTCTCTTTTGTGCACTTGACCTGAATGAATATGCAAAAGTCTCTTCTTGTGAGAATGCTAAGAAAATTTAGGACAAGCTTGAAGTCACTCATGAAGGAACCAATGAAGTAAAGGAGACCAAAATTGGTCTTCTCAAGCTTGAGTACAAGAACTTCAAGATGGACCCGGATGAAGACATCAAAGCAATATTCAATCGGTTCTCCACCATTGTGAATACGCTTAAAGGTTTTGGAGAGAGGACAAGCTTGTGAGGAAGTTGATTTACTCACTTCCTGACTCATGGGATTCTAAGAAGACCACCATCATAAAAGCAAAGAATTTGAAGGAGCTCAAGCTTGACGAGCTTGTGGGGTCTTTGCTGACCCATGAGTTGATGATGTTCAAGGGGAAGAAGAAGATAATAGAGCAAGGCATTGAAGACATGGATGTTGTTGCTCTCAAATCTTCCTCCTCAAGAATCCAAGTGGAATCAAGTAAAGAGGAGAATGAAGATGAAGAGATGGTCAAGCTCTTCAAGAAATTCACCCGATTCATGAAGTGTTATAAGGAAGAATTAAGGCATGAATCAAAAATGAAGATGGGGGATCCCATCATATGCTTCGAATGTAAGAAGCCAGAGCTTACCAAGTACGATTGCCCTCGTTTCATTAAGAAGGGATCAAGCCATAAGAAGAAGGCATTTGTGGCTACGCAAAGTGATGAAAAGGACTCCACCAACAATGAGGTAGCCCACCTATGTCTCATGGCCATCGAAGGTGAAGAGGTAACTTCTAACTTATCAAATTTAAATTCCTATACTTTCGACGAGTTACAAGATGCCTACGATGATTTAGTTTTGGAGTTTAAAGCTTCATTTTCGAAAAATAAGAAATTGGTTTCAAAACTAAAAATAAAAAAAATGATTTGCTTTCCAAACCTAATTTAGAACTAGAAAGCAAACTTGATAAAATACAAGTTATTTTTAAAGATTTTGAAGTGAAAATTTCAAACTTGCAAAATTTGCTTTCTAAATTTCTAAAAAAACAAAACACTAGAGGTGCCCGAAACCGGCTCTAGTTAAAACATGTTAAAAGAACCCAATGAAGTAATTTGAAAACCTCTTGTTTACATAGAATCCGAAAAATCAACTTGCACACAACGCCGCACACACTCACAAACATTATAGTTTGATTCCGAGTAACTCCTAAGTTTTCCAAAAAATGAAAAGCCAATCATACTTTGTGCCCCGGTTCTGAGAATTGAAATCAAGTTCAAAGCTAAGTTTGTGAAAATTGAAGTCTTGGCAGGTAATTATTAGTTTGCATTGCTTGAGGACAAGCAATAGTTCGAGTTTGGGGGTGTGATAAGTGTTTAAAAGTACTATATTTCTTACCCTTTTTACTCATATTATTGTTAGACTTTGACTCATATTAGTTACATAATTAGTCATTCATGCATTAATCCATGTTTCCTTCCATCGTTGAGCTTGATTGCATAACTTGGTTGTTTTTGTGGGAAAAGATGCTGCTTTGGTGTGTTTTGTGTGTATGTGCAGAATCACTTGCCAAAGCATGGCTAGAGTTAATTTCCAGGGCAATGCATGAAGGAAATGCCGAGCTAGTTGCCAGGGTAATACATGAAGGAGATGCCGAGCCAGTTGCCAGGGCAATTGTCGACAAAGAATAAGGTGATATGGTAGTCGGAATTGATGACTAGGCAAGCCCAAGATGATGTTGAGCAAAGCTAAATCCCAAAGGAGTTTGATTTCCATGAAGAGGTTAAAGAAGAATTAAATTCCAAGAAGATATGAGAAGTTCTAGAAGGATATAATTATAATAAAGAATTATATTCTTTAAAGATAATTTAATTCCAACTTAACTTCCTCCTCAAAGAAGGACTTTGATCTAGCCTTATAAATAGATCACCAAGCCGTCAACTCCAAAGGGGGGAGAGTAGAGAGAATTTTTGACAAGTTTTAAGGGGGAGATCTTGACAAGAAGGCTTCATCCATCCTTCATCTTTTTCTTTCTTGTTAAATTAGGTTCATGCTAGGAATTCATTATCTTGTGTTTCTTCGGAACCTAGCCATGAACTAAATCTATTTGGCTAAGGTTATTGTGTTTTGTGGTTGTGAGAAACAATTGGATTTTGTTTAGCTAATAAGAGTTTGCACTTTTCTATTCAAGGTTTATTCATTCTTGGTTCTTATTCTTGTTTGCGAGTAAATTGGGAGAGGAACTCGTAACTTTATCTATTTATCTAATATTGAGAGAGTTAGATTCAAGAAACGAATGAATATGATCTTTATTCAATCTATTGATGGTGAAGATTAATCCGGCTTAGGAATAAGTTAAGGATTTCAACGACTAAGATGAGCGCAAGATTGGTTGTTGTTCACCCTTGATTCACGCATGGATGTATTATCAAGGCATGCACAAGTAGCTAGAGTTTCGAATTAGGGATAAGAAGAAACCATTGAAGAACGCTCTGCCGAACCTTGAAGTTGCTGCCCAGACGCCCAAGTAGTTGCCCAACTAGCTCGGCGTCTCCTTCATGCATTGCCCTGGAAACTAGCTCGGCATATCCTTTATGCATTGCCCTGGCAACTAGCTCGGCATTGCTTTGGCAAGTGATCCTGCACATACACACACAAAAACACACCAAAGCAGCATCTATTTCCACAAAAATCACCAAGTTATGTAATCAAGCTCAACGATTGAAGGAAACATGGATTAATGCATGAATGGCTAACTATGCAACTAATATGAGCCTAAGTCTAACAATAATATGAGTAAAAAGGGTAAGAAAAATAGTACTTTTGAACACTTATCACACCCCCAAACTCGAACTATTGCTTGTCCTCAAGCAATGCAAACTCATAATTACCTGCCAAGACTTCAAATTTTCACAAACTTAGCTTTGAACTTGATTTCAATTCTCTGAACCGGGGCAAAAAGTATGATTGGCTTTTTATTTTTCGGAAAACTGAGGAGTTACTCGAAATCAAACTATAATGCTTGTGAGTGTGTGCGGAGTTGTGTGCAAGTTGATTTTTCGGATTCTATACAAACAATAGGTTTTCAAATTACTTCATTGGGTTCTTTTTAACATGTTTTAACTAGAGCCAATTTCGGGCACCTCTAGTGTTTTATTTTTAGTTTTCTTAAGTTAATTTAATTGACTAGAGCCGGTTTCGGGCACCTCTAGTTAAAAAAAATTTAACGCCTCCTAGAGCCAGTTTCGGGCACCTCTAGTGATCAATTTTTTAGCATATGCTAGAGCCAATTTCGGGCACCTCTAGCCTTCATCCAATTTTTATTCTAATCCCCCAATTAGTTAATTATCAACCTAAGTTTACTAGAACTCCTTAAATCAATCAAACCACAACAATGTTTCATCAAATTTAGCATCATAGTAAAATTCTAAGTTTTTCCATGGTTATCCTAGAATAAAAATTCTATCAATTAAGTGCATTGGCAAAGTCATCATTGAATATTCATCAAATCCAAGCAATTCTTGTTCTAATTAAAGGCATGGCAAGCAGTTTATGTATCCTAAATGTAATGCTTAAGATTAATGTAACTAAACATGGTAATTACTAATAACAATCCCCCCCAAACTCAAGTGAGGCATTTTCCTCAATGCATGCATAAAAATAACGAAAAAATAAAAATAAAAATGCATACGAGGACTTACTCCGAGAGTTCGTCATCGTAGATGATTAATTTCCTTCTAGTTGGCGTCTTGATTTTCTTGCTTGAACGCGATGGTTGTTTTCTTGTTGCCGGTGGTGGAATCGATCCTCGTACGGGGTTGTCCTCATCATCCTCTTCATCAATGTCAATGGCTTTTCGTTTGGAGGATTCAATTGGTGCGGTCTTTATTGGTTCAATGGAGGACTCGTCCGAATCTGAAAAATTAGAAAATGATTCCGTAGGAGTTGATTCGGGCATAGGTGCTTTACCTTTGGCTTTTGCAGTGGTTGCCGGGGCATTGTCAGGGTTGGTTGCCGTGGCGTCAGCTTCCTTGGTTGCCGTGGCAAGGATATCGGCAGGAAAGATTGGGAACGACACACGATTGTCCGGGTACTTTTCTAGGATGACTTGGGTGATGGCATTGTTGTGCTCCTTCATGTACCGTATGAACATTAGTTGCCGATCTTCAATTTGCCTTAGGCGGCTTGCCAATGGGTGCAAAAGTGCTTCAAAGTGTCCCGGGATTAATGGCCGAGTTGCCCTAGCGTTAGGTGCTTGGGCATTAGGGATTTCCGCGGCGGCAGGGGTTGCCGTGGCAATTGGAGGCTTTGAAGAATCTCCCTGTGCCTCTCCCATTAGCTTCCGGATTAGTGCTTGATTCCAACCAGACTTGGGTAGGGCCTTTTCATCGGTGGACTCACTCGGGACATGCATCTCCTTGCAAAGATTAGAAATTAAGCAAGGGAAGAAAAGATAACCCTTATCTTTTGAGCTGCATACAAAAATCTCATCACAAATAATTTTTCCAATGTTAATGATGCGATTATGCAAAATAGAATGTATGAGCAAAAGACGTGGTATATCAACGGTAGTATTGTGTGTGGAGGGCATTAAAGAAGTTTTAACAAACTTATTCCATAGTTTTGCCTCGGGTTTAAGCCGAAGGCGATTTACCGTGCCCTTGTATTTACCGTCGTTCCAATGAGTTCCCGGTTGAGTGAGTTCTTGAAGCACCTTGTCGAGTTGCTTGGGATTGATTTGGTTAACGAAGGCTTGATGCTCGTCATTCTCAATGTAAAGTCCGTAAAAGGTGTTGATGCTTTCGGGACTTATAAGTATGGCCTTGTCACGCATAAAAAATATAAGGATTATCCGGGTTAGGTGAGTGAGCATAGAATTCTCTTACCCATGAGATGTTACCCGGTTCCGGTTGATGGCAAAAGATTTGCCACTTTTGATGTGCAATCCTCTTGAAGATGAATGGTTCAAGGCCGAAATCTTGATGAGAGTTGGAGTATTCAAAGCCTTGTTCTTCATGAATCTTCCGGCTTTCAAACTTGGATTGAAATCTTTCTTGAACCGCCGGTGTAGCAAACTTCTTGTATCTTGGTTCTTTGGAGGAACTTGGATGAACTAAAAGTTTAATCTTGGATGCCATGTATGATCTTGGTTGTGAGTAAAAACAAAGAAAAGAAAAGAAACTAAAAAGTTGCAAGATAGAAAGTAGGAATAGGTTAAGGGTGATGGGTTTTATAGAAAAGATAGGTGGTTGGATTGGGGGAAATCGAAAAAAGGGTTTAGGGTTTGGTAGGAATTTTCGACAAAGGGGTTTTGGTTAGAATGAATTGGAGGCTTTATATAAGCCTTAGATTCAGCCCATTAGTTTCCTTGTTGAAGATGTTTTCCTACTTGGTTTAGAATTCCTTCTTTATCTTGAACTTCCTTTCCTACAATTCAAAAACAAATCAAATAAGGATTAAAATTAAAGATAAACTAATAAAGAAAATAAATAAAGATGTGTAATAGGATTCTTAGACTTGAATAAAAAAAATCTATCCTAAAACTACTAATAATCGGCAAAATAATAAAATAATAATAATAAAAAAAATCGGAAAAAAATGAAAAATAAATAATTAAATAATCGACAAAAACAAAAATAAAAATAAATAAAAATAAAAATATCAAAAGGGAGAGCATGCTCATGCATCTCCTAAATTGACCACTTCCTTGTTACGTTCCACATGGGCACCATTGTAGTGCTTCAATCTTTGTCCATTAACTTTGAATTCATGGTTGTCGGAGATGGACTTGATTATCACAGCACCATGGGAGAATGGTTTGACGACTTCAAATGGTCCCGACCATCTTGATTTCAGCTTTCCCGGGAAAAGTTTTAGCCGAGAATTGAATAGGAGAACTAATTGCCCTGGCGTGAATTGCCGTGGCAATAGTTTCTTGTCGTGCCATCGCTTTGTTTTCTCTTTGTAGATTCGTGCATTGTTATAGGCGAGTGCACATAATTCTTCTATCTCATTAAGATCCATCAAGCGCTTTTGTCCAGCACTTTCCCAATCCATATTCACGGTCTTGATTGCCCAGTACGCCTTGTGCTCGATTTCCACCGGTAGATGGCATGTTTTGCCATAGACAAGTCGGAAGGGGGACATACCTAAGGGTGTTTTGAATGCAGTGTGATATGCCCAAAGTGCGTCATCTAGTCTTAATGACCATTCCTTCCTTGAGGGATTTACAACTTTCTCGAGTATTCCCTTCAACTCCCGGTTGGAAATTTCTGCTTGCCCGTTGGCTTGTGGGTGATATGCCGTGGCGATCTTGTGTGATATGCCGAAGCGTTGCAACATCTTGGCAATTAGTCTGTTGTCAAAATGATTGCCCCCGTCGCTGATAATTGCTCTCGGCATCCCAAACCGTGTAAATATGTTTTCCTGCAGGAATCGTTGCACGGTCTTGGAATCGTCGTTGGGAACTGCAGCTGCCTCTACCCATTTAGACACATAGTCGACGACGAGTAAGATGTAGAGGTTGCCGAATGAAGATGGGAAAGGTCCCATAAAATCGATCCCCATACATCGAACAGTTCCACCTCGATGATGTTCGGTGGCATCTCATGTCGCCTAGAGATATTGCCCGTCCTCCGCAACGATCACATTGCTTGTAAAAGTCTTGGGCATCTTTGTACAATGTTGGCCAATACAAACCGGATTGCAAGACTTTGGCGCGATACGAGTTCCTCCAAAATGTCCTCCATAGGGTGAAGAATGGCATTGCCAGAGTACATTCTGTTGCTCTTCTTCAGGGACACATCGGCGTATAACCTGATCTGCACATTGTTTAAACAAAAGAGGCTCGTCCCAAAAGTAATGCTTAGCATCATGGCGGAACCGCTTCTTCCCTTGGTGAGTAATGCCATACGAAAAAATACCACAAACAAGGAAATTAACTAAATCCGCGTACCAGGGTATTGCCGAGGCATGTGCCGCCGTGGTGACTGCTCCCAAGATTTCCGAGGCGTGCGCGTCAAAGACTGCTGCGGCGTCGAGAGTTGCCGAAGCGTTGAGGGTTGCCGAGGCAATTAGAATTTGTTCATCCGGGAATACATCGCATATCTCTAAATCCGCGTCCTCCTCCCTATTGCGTTCCAAACGTGATAAGTGATCAGCCACTTGATTTTCTATTCCTTTCCTGTCCTTAATTTCAATATCAAAGTCTTGTAAAAGTAATATCCAACGAATCAAACGAGGTTTAGCATCCTTTTTAGCAAATAAGTATTTGATTGCCAAATGGTCCGTATGAACAATTACCTTTGTACCAATTAAATAGGATCGAAACTTGTCAAATGCGAAAACTACAGCTAGTAACTCTTTCTCCGTTGTTGTGTAATTCACTTGAGCATCATTAAGAGTTTTACTAGCGTAGTATATCACATGGAAGGTCTTACCTGTACGTTGGCCTAGGGCTGCTCCTACCGCGAAATCACTTGCATCACACATGAGCTCAAAAGGTAGCGTCCAATCTGGTGGAACGACAATGGGTGCCGAGGCAAGCTTTTTCTTTAGAGTTTCGAATGCTTGGGTGCAAGAATCATCAAAATCGAAGACTTTATCCTGTTCAAGCAGATTACACAAGGGTTTAGTGATTTTAGAAAAATTATGAATGAACCTCCTGTAAAACCTCATGTGTCCGAAAAACTTCAATTCCTTTAACCGAATTTGGTGGGGGTAATCTCTCGATCACGTCCACCTTGGCTTTGTCTACTTCAATTCCCTTGGATGAAATCTTGTGGCTGAGCACTATTCCTTCATCTACCATAAAGTGGCATTTCTCCCAATTGAGGACTAAGTCCGTTTCTTCGCATCTTGCCAACACCCTCTCTAAATTGCCGAGACAGCCGTCGAAGTCATTACCAAAAACCGAAAAATCATCCATGAAGATCTCAAGGAAGTCTTCGACCATGTCTGAAAAGAGCGCCATCATGCATCTTTGGAAGGTTGCCGAGGCGTTACATAATCCGAACGGCATCCTTCAGAAGGCATAAGTACCTTATGGGCATGTGAAGGTTGTCTTTTCTTGATCTTCTGGTGCTATGGCAATCTGATTGTAACCTGAATAACCATCAAGAAAACAATAAAAGGGTTTACCTGCAAGACGGTCAAGCATTTGATCAATAAAGGGTAATGGGAAGTGATCTTTCCTAGTGGCTTTGTTTAGCTTTCGATAGTCCATGCAAACCCTCCAACCGTCACATCTGGTTGGGATAAGTTCATTATTTTCATTGCTTACCACCGTTATACCTCTCTTTTTTTGGTACACATTGTATGCAGGACTTACCCACGTACTATCGGAGATAGGGTATATAATGCCGCGCGTCAAGCCACTTGATGATTTCTTTCATTACAACCCCTTTCATGGCATGATTCAGTCTCCTCTGGGCCTCAATTGAAGGTTTGTGATCATCTTCCAACAAGATCTTGTGCATGCACACCGCCGCTAATTCCCTTCAAGTCGGCAATTGTCCACCCTATTGCCTTTTTATGTAGCTTCAACATGTTGATCAGCTTCTTTTCTGCTCAGCTGTAACTTAGAGGAAATAATTACGGGTAATGTATTATCGATCCCTAAGTATACATATTTCGATTGCTCGCAATTGTTTCAACTCAAGAATTGGTGGATTTTCGATAGAGGGTTTTTCGAGGTTACCTTCCTTACCCGAGTAGTCCAAAGGTTCAAAGTATGTACCTGGTCGATTGACTAGCCAATTTGCCTCTTCTGGTTGTTCCTCATCGACCGGTTCTTCATACTCCTCATGTTCCTCGTGTTCGAAATGTAGTTGCCGAGGCAACTAAATTCCTCATCGGTTAAACTCTGCCGTGGCATGAAGTAGTTGGCATTCTTACGGATCATCGGCATGCCTTAGTATTTGGAACACATTTAGTTTTACCTGCTGGTCATTCACCCTCATTGTGAGTTCTCCTTTTCAACATCAATCAAAGTTCTCCTGCCGCTAGGAATGGTCTCCCGAGAATGATAGGTGCATGCTCATCTGCTTCACAATCCAAAACAATAAAGTCAGCGGGAAAAATGAATTTATCAACTTTTACCAGCATGTCCTCGATTTTTCCATCTGGATGCACATAGGATCTGTCGGCTAGCTGCAGCATGATGATTGTTGTAGGTCTTGCCTTCCCGATTCCTAGTTTACGAAAACCGATTTAGGCATCAAGTTTATGCTAGCCCCTAGGTCGCATAGTGCTTTCCCGACATAGTGATTTCCAATAGAACATGGTATTGTGAAACTTCCGGGATCCTTCAACTTGGGCGGCATGCGATTGTGCAACATTGCCATGCATCCCTCTGTCAAGAATCAACTGTTTCAAACTCTCCTAGCCTTGTTCTCTTGGACACAATGTCTTTAAGAAACTTGGCATAGTTTGGCATTTGTTCAATTGCTTCTACCAATGGCAAGTTGATGTGGACTTGCTTTAGGATATCAAGAAACTTCTTGAATTGATATTCTTGCTTTTGTCGCTTCAACCTTTGTGGGAATGGTGGTGGAAGTCGGATATCTTCTATCCTTTCATTGGTTTGAAACCTGATTGACGGCATTGCCGAGACATCTGGAGTTGCCGAGGCATTATCAACTGGGGTTGCCGAGGCGTGCTTATCGCAAGTTGCCGAGGCGTCGTCGGTTGCCGAGGCATGCTTATTGCCGGTTGCCGCGGCAATTCCTGGTTCAGCATCTAAAGCTTTGCCGCTAGGTTCGTCTTGATCTTTTTGTGGAGTTTTGTTTGACGGGCGGGTTTGAACCTCTCTAAGTTGTTGGCCACTTCTGGTGGTGATTGCCTTACATTGCTCATGGCCATGTTCCTCTTGCGACTTGATGTCGCTAGGTAAACCTCCTTGTGGTCTAGTGTTTAGATTTTGAGCAAATTGTCCGACTTGATTTTCCAATGATTTGATTGCCGCCTCTTGGTTTTGCAATCTCATCTCGGTCCTGTTAATAAAAGCATCAGTTCTTTTTATGAAATTACTATTCTCAGCCATATAAGATTCAGTTTTCATCATAAAGGCATTTAGAGAATTTTCCAAAGAACTAGATGTCGCTTGTTGTTGCCGCATCATCCGCTGCCGTGGCATATTCTCTTTGGAATCCCGATGCTTGTGCATTCTGATTGTTCTGGTTTAGAGCATTGTTAGGATTACTCCATGAAAAATTCGGTGCTTCTTCCAAGCTGGATTGTATGTATTGGACATCATGTTGTTGCCCGATTGTAATTCCCCACATAGAAGCTAGATTCCGTTCTGCATACATTCGTAAGAATTATGGTTATCGCCACATAACTCACAAAAAGAATCCATTACCTTGACTTCATGTGTGTTGTTTGGTTTTTGCATGTTCTGGACCATCTTGGTTAAAGCGGCCAATTGTGCCGAAATTGAATCTGATGATCCTAGTTCATGTATTGTGGCTTGGCGTCTAACTCCTCCTCTTCTAGTAGATGGGAATTGATAATCATTCTTGGCCAGCCTGTTTAAAATTTGCATTGCTTCTTCCGGCGACTTATCTAAGAGTATGCCGTTTGCCGAGGCATCTAGCATCATCCGTGTAGAGGGCATCTGTGTAGAAGTTCTCTATATCGCTCCCAAGCCTCGTACATGGATTCATCATCCGCTGCCGCCGAAAGAAGTAATGTCGTTCTGAAGCTTATCACCAAATTTGTAGGATTAAATCTAGCAAGGAAATCACGACAAAGATCAGTCCAAGATGCTATGGATCCGGCAGAATGCTATTCAGCCATGCTTTCGCCCTATCCCTCGGTGAATAGGGAATAATCTTAATCGTAGGACATCGGGGTGACTCCGTGTATCTTGAACGAGTTGCAAATCTCGAGGAAAGATTTCAGATGTTGTCGTGCATCTTCAGTTGCTGAGCCGCCAAATTGACCAATTGTGTTGATCATATTAAACATTACCGGTTTCAACTCAAAGTGGTCGGCTTCAATTTCAGGTCAACTCCTGGGTTAAGTCCATCAAGATCTTCTTCAAGATAGTCACGAATAGTTCTGTTTCGTGCAAGAATCACTCCTCCTCCTGCTCGAACATCTTGATTCATATTGCCGTCTTGATTTGCCATTGCTTCTCTTATCCTTCGTCTAAGTCTTTGTAAGGTTTGTTCGATTTCTAGATCAAAGGGATATTCTGGTGAAGTCGGTCTTGCCCTGGTCATATACCAATGCAAAACCAAAGTTTGTTAGCCATTTGAATTTTAAACAAGAAAAAATAAAAAGAAAGTGCAAGAAAATAAAAACAAAGTCGCTATTGCCAATCCCCGGCAACGGCGCCAAAAACTTGTTGCGTGTAATAAGTGCTACGCAAATGTGCAAGTATACACGTCGCAAGTTATAGTATAAAAGATATCGTCTCCACAGGGATTGGTGCCACTTCAAGAATCTAGTCTCTTGCACTGTAAAAAGTAAAAACACAAGTGAAGGATTATAGAAGTTTTAACTAATAACTAATCTAGAAAGCAATTAAGTAAAAGAAAAGATGAATTCAATTGAGAGAGATAGGCTAGGTTATCGTGAGTTGAGGTGTGATAACCGATTGGATTGTCTTGGTAAAAGAGTGCACGGGCAACTCAGTTGCCGTGGCAACTTGCACGACGGGGTTGCCTTGGCAACTAATTGATGGTTGCCTCGGGCGACTAGTTGGGCAACTACTTGGGCGATCGGGCAGCAACTTCAAGGTTCGGCGGGCGTTCTTCAATGGTTTCTTCTTATCCCTAAGTCGAAACTCTAGCTACTTGTGCATGCCTTGATAATACATCCTGCGTGAATCAAGGGTGAACAACAACCAATCTTGCGCTCCTCTTAGCCGTTGAAATCCTTAACTTATTCCTAAGCCGGATTAATCTTCACCATCATTGGATTGAATAAAGATCATATTCATTCATTTCTTGAATCTAACTCTCCCGATATTAGATAAATGGATGAAATCACGAGATCCTCTCCCAATTCACTTTCAAAACAATAATAAGAACCAAGAATGAATAAACCTTGAAATAGAAAAGTGCAAACTCTTATTACCTAAACAAAAACCAATAGTTTCTCACAACCACAAAATACAATAACCATAGCCAAGTAAATTTAGTTCATGGCTAGGTTCCAAAGAAACACAAGATAGACAATCCCTAGCATGAACCCAATCGAACAAGGAAGAAAAGATGAAGCTTGTCGAAAATTCCTTGCCCTAGATGCTTGCCGAAAATTCCCCTTGCTTCCTCTCTTGGAGTTGTCGAAATTAACTCTTGCTCTCCCCCTTGGATTTGTCGAATTTCCTTGCTATTTATAGGGCTAGGCCAAAGTCCTTCTTTGAGGAGGAGTTTGAGTTGGAATTAAATTATCTTTAAAGAATATAATTCTTTATTATAATTTTATTCCTATTAGAACTTCTCCTATCTTCTTGGAATTTAATTCTTCTTTAATCTCTGTATGGCAATCAAATTCCTTTGGGCTTGGGCCTTGCTCCATGTCATCTTGGGCTTGTAAAGTCATGAATTTCGACATCCATATTGCTTTTGGTCTTTGTCGACAAATGCCATGGCAACTGCTGCTCGCCTCCTTCATGCATTGCCCTGGCAACTAGCTCGGCATATCCTTTATGCATTGCCCTGGCAACTAGCTCGACATTGCTTTGGCAAGTGATCCTGCACATACACACACAAAAACACACCAAAGCAGCATCTATTTCCACAAAAATCACCAAGTTATGTAATCAAGCTCAACGATTGAAGGAAACATGGATTAATGCATGAATGGCTAACTATGCAACTAATATGAGCCTAAGTCTAACAATAATATGAGTAAAAAGGGTAAGAAAAATAGTACTTTTGAACACTTATCACCGAGCATATTGAATGTTATAGATCTACGTTGTGATAACAATGGAGCTATCTCACAAGCAAAAGAACCCAGATCTCACAAACGATCCAAACACATACTTAGGCATTACCATCTCATTCGAGAAATCATAGATCGAGGAGATATGGAAATATGTAGAGTACCAACAGATGATAACATTGTTGATCCACTGACAAAGCCTCTAACGCAGCAAAAGCATGATCGTCACACTAAGTCACTTGGTATTAGATACATGAGTGATTGGTCTTAGTGCTAGTGGGAGATAGTTAGAGTATGCCCAAAGACCAATCATAAGATGATTGTAAATGACATTTGTTTTACCTTGTTTATTATAGAGGCATTGCCATTATTATTTTTAGTTACTATTATGCATGCATAAATAAACTGAATTATAATAAAGTCCTTAGAATAATATGGTTATTCTTAAATGTCCTTAGTCGAGTATTATTTTGGGCATGGACAACAATAATGCATTAAGAATATTTTTATTTGATTGATGACAAAGTGTTGTCATTGACATGGAGATGTTAAAATAAATATATAAGTATGTGTTAGAGAACGACATAATAGACGACCCACTATGAGCATGTTTCTTGGATTATTATGTGAAAGTCACAACATTGTTCATAGTGATAACTACATGTATGATCCTCAGACTTGAGATCATCATTATTTCAACATCGTGAGTGGCATATATTGATACAGTCAAACGCGTGTCGTAACTAACTACACTATAAAGACTGGTATTGGATATGTCACAATCTATATAGTGGGATATAATTGATCAAGATAGGATTTGTCATTCCTACATAATAGGAGTAATATCATAGGCCACTTTGGCTATTTAAAATCATTTAAAACTTGTCATACAACCTTTGAAAACATTTCAAACATATTTTTCAAGTTAATAGACTTTTAAAATATTCTTGCAAATTAGTTTAAGTCCAAAAGCATTTTTCATTTTAGTTATATCAAAATCAATATCTCAACAATCTCCCCCTTTTTGATATAACAAAACCACTTGAAAAATTATTTTTGTGAAAACCCCTTTTTAAAAAATATTTTTAGAAAAAGAAAATAATTTGAGAAAATATTAAAGCTCATCATTTTTCTTTTCGAAATTGAATTTTTCAAACCTATTTCTTCCACTTTTTGTTATATCAAAAATAATTTCAAAACTAAGTTTAAAATTACATTTAAGTTCAAAGACACCAAATGTTGAAATTAAGTACCAATTGATATAAAATACCAATTGTTGGTCTAAAAACAATGGAGAAAAGAGAAAAAAATTACATGAAAGAATTTTAAAAATGGCTCCCCTTAATTGAGCATCAAGTAAATTGCTAGTCCAACAATTCAAGAGAAATAAAATTGAATTTCAAAATAAATAACTTAAATAAATACATGAAATTCAATTAAACATGTCATATATCAAGATGCTTATATAAGCATACAAGGCATAGCAAAAAGAGACAAAACAATTCATTTTTTTTTGTGTGTATCGGTACGGAGGAGACCATATCGGTATTGGTTGAAGGTTGTATCAGTACGGTAAGGGTTGTACCGGTACCGAAGGCACAAAACTAGTGAAAATGCACAAAATCAACCCAAAAGCCTTACAACTTTGTATTAAGTTCATACAAATGCTTTAGGAGATCCTAGGTATACTTCTTGCACATATTGCTGCACATGCTTATCAAAATAACACATTTAACAATAGAAAGCATGATTTCACCAAAATCAATCAAACACTACAAGTTTAAGGCCAAAAACATAGAAATCAAGCATAAAGGCCTAAAACATGTAACTCATGCAATTTAAGACTCCCCTAACTATATGCAATTATGCACAACATGGAGTCATACAAACATGCTTAGATCAACATAAAAATTAGACATAGAAAAACACATGATGAAGCAAAATGCATGAAATTAATTTTTCTTAAGTTAATTAATTTATTTGACTAGAGCCGGTTTCAGGCACCTCTAGCGATCAATTTTTAACACATACTAGAGCCAGTTTTGGGCACCTCTAGCGATCAAATTTTTAGCACATGCTAGAGCCAATTTTGGGCATCTCTAGCATTCATCTAATTTTTATTCTAATCCCCCAATTTTTTAATTATCATCCTAAGTTCACTAGAATTCCTTAAATCAATCAAACCACAACAGTGTTTCATCAAATTTAGCATCATAGTAAAATTCTAAATTTTTCCATGGTTATCCTAGAATAAAAATTCTATCAATTAAGTGCATTGGCAAAGTCATCATTGGATATTCATCAAATCTAGGCAATTCTTGTTCCAACTAAAGGTATGGCAAGCAATTTATGTATCCTAAATGCAATACTTAAGGTGAATGCAACTTAACATGGTAACTAACTACTAACAATCCCCCCAAACTCGAGTGAGGTATTGTCCTCAATGCATGCATTAAAGAGAAATAAAAATAAAGAAAAGTAAAATGCAAATGAGGACTTACTCCGAGAGTTCATCGTCATGGATGATTAGTTTCCTTTTGGTCGGTGTCTTGATTCTCTTGCTTGAACGCGATGGTTGTTTCCTTGTTTTCGATGGTGGAATGGATCCTCGTACGGGGTTGTCCTCCTCATCATCTTCATCAATGTCATTGGCTTTTCACTTGGAGGATTCAATTGGTGCGGTCTTTGTTGGTGCAATGAAGGACTCGTCTGAATCTGAAAAATCAGACAATGATTTCGTACGAGTTAATTCAGGCATAGGTGCTTTACCTTTGGCTTTTGCAGTGGTTGCCGGGATGTCTTTAGCTTTGGTTGCCGTGGCATCTTCAGGGTTGGTTGCCGTGGCGACTACTTGGGTAGGCACGGTGTAGGTTACCGTGACATCATCTATTGCGGTTGCCGTGGCGACTGCTTCATTGGTTGCCATGGTACTTTTCTAGGATGACTTGGGTGATGGCATTGTTGTGCTCCTTCATGTACCGCATGAACATTAGTTGCCGGTCTTCAATTTGCCTAAAGTGGCTCACCAATGGTTGCAAGAGTGCCTCAAAGTGTCCCGGGGTTGATGGCCGAGTTGCCCGGGCATTAGGTGCTTGGGCATTAAGGGTTGCCGAGGCGGTAGGGGTTGCCGCGGCAATTGGAGGCCTTGAGGATTTTACCAGTGCCTCTCCCATTAGCTTTCAGATTTGTGCTTGATTCCAACCGGACTTTGGTAGGGCCTTTTCATTGGTGGACTCACTCGAGACATGCATCTCCTTGCAAATATTGGAAATTAAGCAAAGGAAGAAAAGAGAACCCTTGTCCTTTGAGCTACATACAAAAAGCTCATCACAAATAATTTTCCAATGTTAATGATGCGATTATGCAAGATAGAATGTATGAGCAAAAGACGTGGTATATCAACGGTAGTATTGTGTGTGGTGGGCATTAAAGAAGTTTTAACAAACTTATTCCATAGTTTTGCCTTGGGTTTAAGACGAAGGCGATATACCGTGCCCTTGTATTTACCGTCGTTCCAATGAGTTCCTGGTAGAGTGAGTTCTTAAAGCACCTTGTCGAGTTGCTTGGGCGTGATTTGATCAACAAAGGCTTGATGCTCGTTATTCTCAATGTAGAGCCCGTAAAAGGTGTTGATGTTTTTGGGGCTTATGAGTATGGCCTTGTCACGAACAAAAACATAAGAATTATCCGGGTTAGGTGAGTGAGCATAGAATTCTCTTACCCATGAGATGTTACCCGGTTCCGATTGATGGCAAAAGATTTGCCACTTTTGATGTGCAATCCTCTCGAAGATGAATGGTTCAAGGCCGAAATCTTGATGAGAGTTGGAGTATTCAAAGCCTTGTTCTTCGCAAATCTTCCAGCTTTCAAACTTGGAGTGAAATCTTTCTTGAACCACCGGTGTAGCAAACTTCTTGTATCTTGGTTCTTTGGAGGAACTTGGATGAACCAAAAATTCAATTTTGGTTGCCATGGATGATCTTGGTTGTGAGTTTTGTAAAAACAAAGAAAAGAAAATAAAAGAAACTAAAGAGTTGCAAGATGAAAATTAGGAATAGTTTCTTGGAAGTTAAAGGTGATGGGTTTTATAGAAAAGATAGGTAGTAAATATAGTGGGTGGGATTAATTTTGGATAGAAAATAAAAGGGGTTTTGGTTTAGGGGAAAAGTGACAGCTAGGGGGTTTAATTAGGGTAAGTTGGAGGCTCTATATAAGCCTTAGATTCAGCCCATTAATTTCCTTGTTGAAGATGTTTTCCTTCTTATATCAAAATTCCTCTTTATCTTAAACTCTTTTCCTACAATTCAAAGATAAATCAAATAAGGATTAAAATTAAAGATAAACTAATAAAAGAAAATAAATAAATATGTGTAAAGGGATTCTTAAACTTAAAAAGATAAAAATAAATAAATATATCCTAAAAATATAATAATAATCAGAAAAAATAATTAGTTCAAAAAAATAATAATTAAAAAATAAAAAAAATAAAATATCGAAAGGAGAGCATGCTCATGCATCTCCTAAGGTGACCACTTCTTTGTTACGTTCCACATGTGCTCCATTGTAGTGCTTTAATCTTTGTCCATTAACTTTGAATTCATGTTTGTCAGTGATGGACTTGATTATCATGGCACCATGGGAGAATGGTTTGACAACTTCGAATGGTCCCGACCATCTTGATTTTAGCTTTCCCGAGAAAATTTTTAGCTGATAATTGAAGAAGAGAACTAGTTGCCCTGTCGTGAATTGCCGCGGTAATAGTTTCTTGTCATGCCATTGCTTTGTTTTCTCCTTGTAGATTCGTGCATTGTTATAGGTGAGTGCACGAAATTCTTCTATCTCGTTGAGGTCCAACAAACATTTTTGTCCGGCACTTTCCCAATCCATATTCACGGTCGTGATTGCCCAATATGCCTTGTGTTTGATTTCCACCGGTAGATGGCATGTTTTGCCATAGACAAGTCGGAAGGGGGACATACCTAAGGGTGTTTTGAATGCAGTGCGATATGCCCAAAGCGCGTCATCTAGTCTTAATGACCAATCCTTCCTAGAGGGATTTACAACTTTCTCGAGTATACCCTTCAATTCCTGGTTGGAAATTTCTGCTTGCCCATTGGTTTGTGGGTGATATACTGTGGCAATCTTGTGTGATACGCCGAAGCGTTGCAACATCTTGGCAATAAGTCTGTTGTCAAAATGCTTGCCTTCGTTACTGATAATTACTCTCGGTATCCCAAACCGTGTAAATATGTTTTTCTACAAGAATTGTTGCACGGTCTTGGAATTGTTGTTGGGAACTGCAGCTGCCTCAACCCATTTAGACCTGTAGTCGACGGTAAGTAGAATATAGAGGTTGCCGAATGAAGATGGGAAAGGTCCCATAAAATTGATCCCCTACACATCAAACAATTCCACCTCGATGATGTTTTGGAGCGGCATCTCATGTCGTCTAGAGATATTGCCCGTCCTCTGGCAACGATCACGTTGCTTGTAAAAGTCTTGGCCATCTTTGTGCAATGTTGGCCAATACAAACCGGATTGCAAAACTTTGGCCGCGGTAGGAGTTCCTCCAAAATGTCCTCCATAGGGTGAAGAATAGCATTGCCGGAGTACATTCTGCTGCTCCTCTTCAGGGACACATCGGCGTATAACCTGATCTGCACATTGTTTGAACAAAAGAGGTTCGTCCCAAAAGTAATGCTTAGCATCATGGCCGAACCGCTTCTTCCCTTGGTGAGTAAGACCATAAGGTAAAATAACACAAACAAGGAAATTAACTAAATCCGCGTACCAGGGTATTGCCGAGGCATGTGCTGCCGTGGCGACTGCTCCCAAAATTGTCGAGGCATGTGTGTCTAGGGTTGCCGAGGCGTGCACGTCAAGGGCTGTCGAGGGTTGTCGAGGCATGCGCATCCATGGTTGCCGAGGCGTGCGCGTCAAGGGCTGCCAAGGTGTCGAGGGTTACCGAGGCATGCACATCCATGGTTGCCAAAGCGTGTGCATCAAGGGTTGCCGAGGTGTCGAGGATTGCCGAGGCATGCACATCCATGGTTGCCGAGGCGTGCGCGTCAAGGGCAGCTACGGCGTCGAGAGTTGCCGAGGCGTGCGCGTCCATGGTTGTCGAGACGTTGAGGGTTACCGAGGTAAAAAGTTGTTCATCCGGGAATGCATCGTATATTTGTAGATCTGCGTCCTCCTCCCTATTGCGTTCTAAACGTGATAAGTGATCGGCCACTTGATTTTCTGTTCCTTTCCTGTCCTTAATTTCAATATCAAATTCTTGTAAAAGTAATATCCAACGAATCAAACGAGGTTTGACATCTTTTTTAGCAAATAAATATTTGATTGCCGAATGGTCCGTATGAACAATTACCTTTGTACCAATCAAATAGAATCGAAACTTGTCAAATGCGAAAACAATAACTAGTAAATCTTTCTCCGTTGTTGTGTAATTCACTTGAGCACTATTAAGAGTTTTACTAGCGTAGTTTATCACATGGAAGGTCTTACCTGTGCGTTGGCCTAGGACTGCTCCTACCGCAAAATTACTTGCATCACACATGAGCTCAAAAGGTAGCGTCCAATCTGGTGGAAAGACAATGGGTGTCGAGGCAAGCTTTTCCTTTAGGGTTTCGAATGCTTGGGTGCAAGAATCATCAAAATTGAAGACTTTATCCTGTTCAAGCAAATTGCACAAGGGTTTAGTGATTTTAGAAAAATTATGAATGAACCTCCTGTAAAAACCTGCATGTCTAAGAAAGCTTCGAATTCCTTTAACCGAACTTGGTAGGGGTAATCTCTCGATCACGTCCACCTTGGCTTTGTCAAATTCAATTCCCTTGGATGAAATCTTGTGGCCGAGCACTATTCCTTCATCTACCATAAAATGGCACTTCTCCCAATTGAGGACTAAATCAGTTTCTTCACATCTTGCCAACACCATCTCTAAATTGCCGAGGTAGCTGTCGAAGTCATTACAAAAAATATAAAAATCATCCATGAAGATCTCAAGGAAGTCTTCGACTATGTCTGAAAAGAGTGCCATCATGCATCTTTGGAAGGTTGTCGGGGCGTTATACAATCTGAACGACATCCTTCTGAAAGCATAAGTATCGTATGGGCATGTGAAGGTTGTCTTTTCTTGATCTTCTGGTGCTATGGCCATTTGATTGTAACCTGAATAACTATCAAGAAAATAATAAAAGGGTTTACCTGCAAGACGGTCAAGCATTTGATCAATAAAGGGTAATGGAAAGTGATCTTTCCTAGTGGCTTTGTTTAGCTTTTGATAATCCATACAAACCCTCCAACCGGTCACAGTCCTGGTTGAAATGAGTTCATTGTTTTCATTACTTACCACCGTTATACCTCTCTTTTTTGGTACACATTGTATCGGACTTACCCATGTACTATCAGAGACAGGGTATATAATGCCGGGGTTAAGCCACTTGACGATTTCTTTCATTACAACCCCTTTCATGGCATGATTCAGTCTCCTCTGGGCCTCAATTGAAGGTTTGTGATCATCTTCCAGTAAAAATCTTGTGCATGCACACTGCCGGGCTAATTCCCTTCAAGTCGGCAATTGCCCACCCTATTGCCTTCTTGTGTAGCATCAACATTTTGATCAGCTTCTTTTCCTGCTCCGGCTGTAACTTAGAGGAAATAATTACAGGCAATGTATTATTGTTTCCTAAGTATGCATATATTAGTTTCTCTAGCAATTGTTTCAACTCAAGAATCGGTGGTTGTTTAATATAGGGCTTTTCGAGCTTACCTTCCTTACCTGAGTAATCCAGTGGTTCAAAGTATGTACATGGTCGATTGACTAGCCAATTCGCCTCTTCTTGTTGTTCCTCATCGGCCGGTTCTTCATACTCCTCAGGTTCTTTGTGATTGGCAATGTAGTTACCGAGACAACTAAATTCCTCGTCGAAGTTAAACTCTGTCATGGCATGAAGAAGTTGGGATTCTTCTGGATCATCAGCATGCCTTAGTGTTTGGAACATATTTAGTTTAACTTGCTGGTCATTCACCCTCATTGTGAGTTCTCCCTTTTCAACAACGATCAAGGTTCTCCCTGTTGCTAGGAATGGTCTCCCGAGAATGATAGGTACATGCCCATCTGCTTCACAATCCAAAATAATAAAGTCAGCGGGAAAAATAAATTTATCAACTTTTACCAGTATGTCTTCGATTTTTCCCTCTGGATGCACATAGGATCTGTCGGCTAGCTGTGGCATAACTGTTGTAGGTCTTGCTTTCCCGATTCCTAGTTTTTGGAAAACTGATTTAGGCATCAAGTTTATGCTAGCCCCAAGGTCGCATAATGCTTTCCCGACATAGTGGTTTCCAATGGAACAAGGCATTGTGAAACTTCCAGGATCCTTCAACTTGGGTGGCATACGATTGTGCAACATGGCCATGCATCCCTCTGTTGCGGCAACTGTTTCAAACTCTCCTAGCCTTGTTCTCTTGGACACAATGTCTTTAAGAAACTTGACATAGTTCGGCATTTGTTCAATTGCTTCCACCAATGGAAACTTGATGTGGACTTGCTTTAGGATATCAAGAAACTTCTTGAATTGATATTCTTGCTTTTGTCACTTCAAACTTTGTGGGAATGGTGGTGGAAGTCAGATATCTTTGATCCTTTCATTGGTCTGGAATCTAATTGATGGAATTGTTGGGACAGCTAGAGTTGCCGAGGCATCATCAACTTGGGTTGCCATGGCGTGCCTATCGTCGGTTGTCGAGGCATGCTTATCGCCGGTTGCCGAGGTATGCTTATTGTCGGTTGCCGCGGCAATTCCTGGTTCATCCTTTGAGGTTTTGCCGCTAGGTTCATCTTGATCTTTCTGTGGAGTTTTGTCTGGTGAGCGAGCTTGAGCCTCTTTAAGTTGTTGGTCACTTCTAGTGGTGATCGCCTTACATTGCTCATGGCCAATTCCTCTTGCAACTTCAGTGTCGCTAGGTAAACCTCTTTGCGGTCTAGTATTCAGGTTTTGAGCAAATTGTCCAACTTGATTTTCCAATGATTTGATTGCCGCCTCTTGGTTTTGCAATCTCATCTCGGTCCTGTTAATAAAAGCATCAGTTCTTTTTATGAAGTTACTATTCTCAGCCATATAAGATTCAGTTTTCAACATAAAAGCATTGAGATAATTTTCCAAAGAACTAGATGTTGTCAGTTGTTGCTGCGGCAACTATTGTCGTGGCATATTCTGCTGGAATCCCGATGCTTGTGCATTCTGATTGTTCTGGTTTAGACCATTGTTGGGATTACTCCTTGAAAAATTTGGGTGCTTCTTTCGAGCTGGATTGTATATATTGGACATAACATTGTTGTTCCGGTTGTAATTCCTCACATAGAAGCTGGATTCTGGATTCTGCATACATTCAGAAGAATCATGGTTACCACCACATAACTCACAAAAAGAATCCATTACCTTGACTTCATGTGTGTTGTTTGGTTTCTGCATGTTCTGGACCATCTTGGTTAAGGTAGCCAATTGTGCCGAAATTGAGTCTAATGATCCTAGTTCATGTATTATGGCTTGGCGTCTAACTCCTCCTCTTCTAGCAGAGGGGAATTGATAATCATTCTTGGCCAGCCTGTTTAGAATTTGCATTGCTTCCTCCGGCGACTTATCTAGGAGTATGCCGTTTGCTGAGGCATCTAGCATCATCCTTGTTGGTGTATTCACGGTGTTGTAAAACATTGTTACTTGTGTCCACACCGGGAATCCATGTATGGGGCATTTGTGTAGAAGTTCTCTATACCGCTCCCAAGCCTCGTACATGGATTCATCATCTACCTGCCAAAAAGAAGTAATATCGTTACAAAGCTTATTAGTCAAATTTGTAGGATTAAACTGAGCAAGGAAATCACGACAAAGATCGGTCCAAAATCCTATTAATCCGGCAGGAATGCTATTCAACCATGCTTTCGCCCTATCCCTCATTGAATAGGGGAATAATCTTAATTGTAAAACATCGGGGGTGACTCCGTGTATTTTGAATGAGTTGCAAATCTCGAGGAAAGATTTAAGATGTTGTCGTGCATCTTCAGTTGCTGAGCCGCCAAATTGACCAATTGTGTTGATCATACTAAACATCACTGGTTTCAACTCAAAGTGGTCAGCTTCAATTTCAGGTGTGACAACTCCTGGATTAAGTCCATCAAGATCTTCAAGAAAGTCTCGAATAGTTCTGTTTCGTGCAAGAATCACTCATCCTCCTGCTGGTACATCTTGATTCATATTGTCATCTTGATTAGCCATTGCTACTCTTAACCTTCGTCTAAGTCTTTGTAAGGTTTGTTCGATTTCTGGATCAAAGGGATATTCTGGTGTAATCGGTCTCGCTCTGGTCATATACCAATGCAAAACCAAAGTTTTTTAGCCCTTTGAATCTTAAACAAGAAAAATAAAAAGAAAGTGCAAGAAAATAAAAACAAAGTCGCTATTGCCAATCCCCGGCAGCGGTGCCAAAAACTTGTTGTGCGTAATAAGTGCTACGCAATTGTGCAAGTATACACGTCGCAAGTTATAGTATAAAAGATATCGTCTCCATAGAGATTGGTGCCACTTCAAGAATCTAATCTCTTGCACTGTAAAAAAATAAAAGAAAACACAAGTAGAAGATTATAGGAGTTTAAACTAATAACTAAACTAGAAAGCAATAAAGTAAAAGAATAGATGAGATCAAATGAGAGAGATAGGCCAGGTTATCGTGAGTTGAGGTGTGATAGCCAATTGGATCGTCTTAGTAAAAGAGTGCAAGGGCAACTCAGTTGCCGTGGCAACTTGCACAACGGGGTTGCCTTGGCAACTAATAGATGGTTTCTTGGGTGACTAGTTGGGCAACTACTTGGGCGTCTGGGTAGCAACTTCAAGGTTCGGCAGAGCGTTCTTCAATGGTTTCTTCTTATCCCTAAGTCGAAACTCTAGCTACTTGTGCATGCCTTGATAATACATCTCTGCGTGAATCAAGGGTGAACAACAACCAATCTTGCGCTCCTCTTAGCCGTTGAAATCCTTAACTTATTCCTAAGCCAGATTAATCTTCACCATCAATCACACATGGATTAATGCATGAATGACTAATTATGTAACTAATATGAGCCTAAGTCTAACAATAATATGAGTAAAAAGGGTAAGAAAAATAGTACTTTTGAACACTTATCACACTCTCTTTCTTCAGGTATTGAAGAACACATTTCCTTCGAGAGTGAAATTTTATGTCTCACAGGTAAGAACCCATTTTTGAATTCTTCTATACTGAATCTTTTTAGTATTTTATCTATGTATTTATTTTGAATCAGCCCTAGGAGTCATCTCAATCTATCTCTATAGATCATAACTTTTAATATGTGTGTTGCCTTACTCAAGTCTTTTATGGAAAAACATTTTCCTAACAAGGTTTTTTAATAACAATAAGGTAGGTATGTCATTTCTTATTATCAGTATGTCATTCACATACAGTATCAAGAATATAACAGTTGTTGCGCGTAATAAGTGCTCCGCAATTGTGCAAGTGTACGCGTCGCAAGTTATAGTATAAAAGATATCGTCTCCACAAGGATTGATGCCACTTCAAGAATCTAATCTCTTGCACTATAAAAAGTAAAAGAACACAAGTAGAAGATTGTAGGAGTTTAACTGACAACTAAACTAGAAAGCAATAAAGTAAAAGAAGATGTAATCAAATGAGATAGAATAGGCCAGGTTATCGTGAGTTGAGGTGTGATAGCCGATTGGATCTTCTTGGTAAAAGAGTGTAAGGGCAACTCAATTGCCGCGGCAACTTGCGCAGCGGGGTTGCCTGGGCAGCAGCTTCAAGGTTCGGCGGAGCGTTCTTCAATGGTTTCTTCTTATCCCTAAGTCGAAACTCTAGCTATTTGTGCATGCCTTGATAATACATCCCTGCGTGAATCAAGGGTGAACAACATCTAATCTTGCGCTCCTCTTAGCCGTTGAAATCCTTAACTTATTCCTAAGCCGGATTAATCTTCACCATCAATAGATTGAATAAAGACCATACTCATTCGTTTCTTGAATCTAACTCTCCCGATATTAGATAAATAAATGAAGTTACGAGATCCTCTACCAATTCACTCGCAAACAAAAATAAAAACCAAGAATGAGTAAACCTTGAATTGAAAGTGCAAACTCTTATTTCCTAAACAAAATCCAATTGTTTCTCGCAACCACAAAACACAATAACCTTAACCAAATAGATTTAGTTCATGGCTAGGTTCCAAAGAAACACAAGACAAAGAATTCCTAACATAAACCTAATCGAACAAAGAAGAAAAATATGAAGAATGGTTGAAGCCTCTTTGTCGAAATCTCCCCCTTTGCTCTTGTCGAAATCTCTCCTCCCCTCTCTATGGAGTTGACGGCTTGGTCCTCAATTTATAAGGCTAGGTCAAAGTCTTTTTTGAGGAGGAAGTTAAGTTAGAATTAAATACTTTTAAAGAATATAATTATTTATTATATTTAAATTCCTTCTAGATCTTCTCCTATCTTCTTGGGATTTAATTTCTCTTTAACCTCTTCATGGAAATCAAACTCCTTTGGGATTTAACTTTGCTCCACGTCATCTTGGACTTATCTAGTCATCAATTTCGACTGCCATATCATCTTATCCCTAATCGAAAATTGCCTTGGCAACTAGCTCGGTATCTCCTTCATGCATTGCCCTGGCAACTGGTTCCAGCCTTGCTTTGGCAAGTGATTCTGGACACACACAAAAACACACCAAAGCAGTATCTTTTTCCATAAAATTAAGCAAAATATGAAATCAAGCTTGTGCACCAGGGAAGCAATGAAAATATGCATGAATGGCTAATAATGCAACTAATATGAGCCTAAGTCTAGCAATAATAAGAATAAAAAGGGTGACTAAAATAGTACTTTTAGACACTTAACACACCCCCAAACTCGAACAATTGCTTGTCCTCAAGCAATGCAAACTAATAATTACCCACCAAGACTTCAATTTTCACAAACTTAGCTTTGAACTTGATTTCAATTCTCAGAACCGTGGCACAAAATATGATTGGCTTTTCATTTTTCAGAAAACTTAGGAGTTACTTAGAATCAAACTATAATGCTTGTGAGTGTGTGCGAAGTTGTGTGAAAGTTGATTTTTCGGATTCTATGCAAACAAAAGGTTTTCAAATTACTTCATTGCGTTATTTTAACATGTTTTAACTAGAGCCAGTTTCGGGCACCTCTAGTGTTTTGTTTTTAGTTTTCTTAAGTTAACTAATTTATTCGACTAGAACCGGTTTCGGGCACCTCTAGCGATCAATTTTTAGCACATACTAGAGCCAATTTCGGGCACCTCTAGCATTCATCCAATTTTTATTCTAGTCCCCCAAATTTTTAACTATCAACCTAAGTTCGCTGGAATTCCTTAAATCAATCAAGCCACACAATGTTTCATCAAGTTTAGTGTCATAGTACGATTCTAAGTGTTTCCACGTTTATCCTAGAATAAAAAGTTCTATCAATTAAGTACATTGGCAAAGTCATCATCGGATATTCATCAAATCTAGGCAATTCTTGTTCCAACTAAAGGCATTGCAAGCAATTTATGTATCCTAAATGCAATACTTAAGATGAATGCAACTAAACATGGTAACTAACTAATAACAATCCCCCCAAACTCGAGTAAGACATTGTCCTCAATGCATGCAACAAAGAAAAATAAAAATAAAGAAAAGTAAAATGCAAATGAGGACTTACTCTGAGAGTTCATCGTCGTGGATGATTAGTTTCCTTTTGGTCGGTGTCTTGATTCTTTTGCTTGAATGCAGTGGTTGCTTCCTTGTTGCCGATAATGGAATCGATCCTCGTACGGGGTTGTCCTCATCATCCTCTTCATCAATGTCATTGGCTTTTTGCTTGGAGGATTCGATTGGTGCGGTCTTTGTTGGTGCAATGAAGGACTCGTTCGAATCTAAAAAGTCAAACAATGATTCAGTACGATTTGATTCGGGCATAAGTGCTTTACCTTTGGCTTTTGCAGTGGTTGTCGGGGCGTCTTTAGCTTTGGTTGCCGTGACATCTTCAGTGTTGGTTGTCGCGGCAAATGCTTGGGCAGGCGCAGTGTAGGTTGCCGCGGCATCATCTGTTGTGGTTGTCGTGGCAACTGCTTCATTGGTTTCCGTGGCAAGGATTTCGACAAGAAAGATGGGGAACGGCACGCGGCTGTCCGGGTACTTTTCCAGGATGACTTGGGTGATGGCATTGTTGTGATCCTTCATGTACCGCATGAACATTAATTACCGGTCTTCAATTTGCCTAAGGCGGTTCACCAACGGTTTTAATAGTGCTTCAAGTTGTCCCGGAGTTGCTGTCCGAGTTGCCCGGGCATCAGTTGTTTGAGCATTAGGAGTTGTCGCGGCAACTGGAGGCGTTGGGGATTTTACCGGTACCTCTCCCATTAGCTTTCGGATTTGTGCTCGATTCCAACCGGACTTCGGTAGGGCCTTTTCATCAGTAGACTCACTTGGGACATGCATCTCCTTGAAAAGATTGGAAATTAAGCAAGGGAAGAAACGAGAACCCTTGTCTTTTGTGCTACATACAAAAATCTCATCACAAATAATTTTTTCAATGTTAATGATGCGATTATGCAAGATAGAATGTATGACCAAAAGACGAGGTGTATCAACAGTGGTATTGTGTGTTGTGGGCATTAAAGAAGTTTTAACAAACTTATTCCATAATTTTGCCTCAGGTTTAATACAAAGGTGATTTACCGTGCCCTTGTATTTACCGTCGTTCCAATGAGTTCCCGGTAGAGTGAGTTCTTAGAGCACCTTGTCGAGTTGCATGGGCGTGAGTTGATCAACAAAGGCTTGATGCTCGTCCTTCTCAATGTAGAGCCTGTAAAAGGTGTTGATGTTTTCAGGGCTTATGAGTATATCCTTGTCACGAACAAAAACATAAGAATTATCCGGGTTAGGTGAGTGAGCATAGAATTCTCTTACCCATGAGATGTTACCAGGTTCCGATTGATGGCAAAAGATTTGCCACTTTTGATGTGCAATCCTTTCGAAGATGAATGGTTCAAGGCTGAAATCTTGATGAGAGTTGGAGTATTCAAAGCCGTGTTCTTCGCAAATCTTCCGACTTTCAAACTTGGAGTGAATTCTTTCTTGAACCATCGGTGTAGCAAACTTCTTGTATCTTGGTTCTTTGGAGGAACTTGGATGAACCAAAAATTCGATTTTGGATGCCATGGATGATCTTGGTTGTGAGTTTGATAGAAACAAAGAAAAGAAAGCAAAAGAAACTAAAGAGTTGCAAGATGAAAAGTAGGAATAGGTTTCTTGGAAGTTAAGGGTGATGGATTAAATAGAAAAGGTAGGTAGTAAATATGGTGGGTGGGATTAATTGGAAAGAAAGAAAACAAGGGTTTTGATTGGGGGAAGGTGACGGATAGGGGATTTTGGGAAGAGGAAGTGTTTAGCCGATTATGTAGGGTTTATTTAGGGTAAGTTGGAGGCTTAATATAAGCCTTAGATTTAGCCCATTAATTTTCTTGTTTAGAAAGTTTCATTGTTGAATCAAATTACTCTTTATCTTGAACTCTTTTCCTACAATTCAAAAACAAATAAAATAAGGATTAAAATTAAAGATAAACTAATAAAAGAAAATAAATAAAGATGTGCAAAGAAATTCTTAAACTTAAAATTTAAAAACCATTAGATAGATATGAAAGAAAGATGTAGTCTTAATCTTAAAGAAAATAAATAAATCTATCCTAAAATGAAAAAAATAACTGAAATTAATAAATAAATAAAATTAAATAGTTCGAAAAAAGAAAAAAAGAAAAAGAAAATATCAAAAGGAGAGCATGCTCATGCATCTCCTAAGGTGACCACTTCTTGTTACGTTCCACATGGGCACTGTTGCAGTGCTTCAGTCTTTGTCCGTTGACTTTGAGTTCATGTTCGTCAGTGATGGACTTGATTATCACGACACCATGAGAGAACGGTTTGACAACTTCGAATGGTCTTGACCATCTTGATTTCAATTTTCCCTGGAAAAGTTTCAGTCGAGAATTGAATAAGAGAACTAGTTGCCCTGGCATGAATTGTCGCGGCAATAGTTTCTTGTCATGCCATTGCTTTGTTTTCTCCTTGTAGATTCGTGCATTGTTATAGGCGAGTGCACGGAATTCTTCTATCTCATTGAGGTCCAACAAACGTTTTTGCCCGGTACTTTCCTAATCCATATTCACTGTCTTGATTGCCCAATATGCCTTGTGTTCGATTTCCACCGGTAGATGGCATGTTTTTCCATAGACAAGTCGGAAAGGAGACATACCTAAGGGTGTTTTGAATGCAGTGTGATATGCCTAAAGTGCGTCATCTAGTCTTACTGACCAATCCTTCCTAGAGGGATTTACAACTTTCTCGAGTATACCCTTCAATTCTCGGTTGGAAATTTCTGCTTGCCTATTGGTTTGTGGGTGATATGCCGTGGCAATTTTGTGTGACACGCCAAAGCGTTGCAACATCTTGGCAATAAGTCTGTTGTCAAAGTGCTTGCCTTCATCACTGATAATTGCTCTCGGTATCCCAAACCGTGTAAATATATTTTTCTGCAAGAATCATTGCATGGTCTTAGAATCGTTGTTGGGAACTGCAACTGCCTCAACCCATTTAGACACGTAGTCAATGGCAAGTAGAATGTAGAGGTTGCCGAATGAAGATGGGAAAGGTCCCATAAAATCGATCCCCTATACATCGAACAATTCCACCTCGATAATGTTTTGGAGCGGCATCTCATGTCGTCTAGAGATATTGCCCGTCATCTGGCAACGATCACATTTCTTGTAAAATCCTTGGGCATCTTTGTATAGTGTTGGCCAATACAAACCGGATTGTAAAACTTTGGCCGCAGTACGTGTTCCTCCAAAATGTCCTCCATAGGTTGAAGAATGGCATTGCCAGAGTACATTCTGATGCTCCTCTTCAGGGATACATCAGCGTGTAACCTGATCTGCATATTGTTTAAACAAAAGAGGCTCGTCCCAAAAGTAATGCTTAGCATCATGGCGAAACTGCTTATTCCCTTAGTGAGTAAGGTCATAAGGTAAAATACCACAAACAAGGAAATTAACTAAATCTGCTTACCAGGGTATTGTCGAGGCATGTGTTGCTATGGCAACTGCTTCCATGGTTGCCGAGGCGTGCGCATCTAGAGTTTTCGCGGCATGCGCCTCAAGGATTGCCGAGGCATGCGCGTCAAGGGTTGTCGAGGCATACACGTCTAGGGTTGCCAAGGTATGCACATCAGTGGTTGCTGAGGCATACGCGTCTGGAATTGCCGAGGCGTGCACGTCAAGAATTGTCGAGGCGTGTACGTCAAGGGTTGCCAAGGCATGCGCATCCATGGTTGCCGAGGAAGCTAACAGTTGCTCATCCGGGAATGCATCGCATATCTCTAAATCTGCGTCATCCTCCCTATTGCATTCTAAGCGTGATAAGTGATCGACCACTTGATTTTTTGTTCCTTTCCTGTCCTTAATTTCAATGTCAAACTCTTGTCAAAACAATATCCAACGAATCAAATGAGGTTTGGCATCCTTTTTAGCAAATAGATATTTAATTGCCGAATGGTCCGTATGGAAAATTACCTTTGTACCAATCAAATAGGATCAGAACTTGTCAAATGCGAAAACTACGGCTAGTAACTCTTTCTCCGTTGTTGTGTAATTCACTTAAGCACTATTAAGAGTTTTACTAGCATAGTATATCACATGAAAGGTCTTACCTGTGCGTTGGCCTAGGACTACTCCTAACTCGAAATCACTTGCATCACACATGAGCTCAAAAGGTAGCGTCCAATCTGGTGGAACGATAATGGGTGTCGAGGCAAGCTTTTTCTTTAGGGCTTCAAATGCTTGGGCGCAAGAATAATCAAAATTGAAGACTTTATCCTGTTCAAGCAAATTGCACAAGGGTTTAGTAAATTTAGAAAAATATGAATGAACCTCCTCTAAAAACCTACATGTCCAAGAAAGCTTCGGATTCCTTTAACTGAACTTGGTGGGGGTAATCTCTCGATCACGTCCACCTTGGCTTTGTCTACTTCAATTCCCTTGGATGAAATCTTATGGCTGGGCACTATTCCTTCATCTACCATAAAATGGCACTTCTCCTAATTAAAGACTAAATCAGTTTCTTCACATTTTGCCAACACCTTCTCTAAATTGCCAAGGTAACTGTTGAAGTCATTATTAAAAACGGAAAAATCATCCATGAAGATCTCAAGGAATCCTTCTACCATGTTTGAAAAGAGTGCCATCATGCATCTTTGGAAGGTTGTCGGGGCATTACACAATCCGAACAGCATCCTTAGGAAAGCATAATTACCGTATAGGCATGTGAAGGTTGTATTTTTTGATCTTCTAGTGCTATGACAATTTGATTGTAACCTGAATAACCATCAAGAAAATAATAAAAGGGTTTACCTGCAAGACGGTCAAGCATTTGATCAATAAAGGGTAATGGGAAGTGATATTTCCTGGTGGCTTTGTTTAGCTTTCGATAATCTATGCAAACCCTCCAACCGGTCACAGTCTTGGTTGGAATGAGTTCATTGTTTTCATTACTTACCACCGTTATACCTCCCTTTTTCGGTACACATTGTACCAAACTTACCAATGTACTATCAGAGATAGGGTATATGATGGCGGCGTCAAGCCACTTGATGATTTCTTTCATTACAACACCTTTCATGGCATGATTCAGTCTCCTCTAGGACTCAATCGAAGGTTTGTGATCATCTTCCAACAAAATCTTGTGCATGCACACTACCGAGCTAATTCCCTCCAAGTCGGCAATTGTCCACCCTATTGCCTTCTTATGTAGCATCAACATTTTGATTAACTTCTTTTCTTGCTCAGGCTGTAACTTAGAGGAAATAATTACAGGCAATGTATTATCGGTTCCCAAGTAAGCATGTTTTAGTTGCCCTGGCAATTGTTTCAACTCAAGAAACGATGGTTATTCAATGGAGGGCTTTTCAAGTTTACCTTCCTTACCTGAGTAATCCAGTGGTTCAAAGTATGTACCTGGTCGATTGACTAACCAATTTGCCTCTTCTTGTTGTTCCTCATTGATCGGTTCTTCATACTCCTCAGGTTCCTCTTGATCGGCAATGTAGTTGCCGAGGCAACTAAATTCCTCGTCGAAGTTAAACTCTGTCGTGGCATGAAGAAGTTGCCATTCTTCCGGATCATCGGCATGCCTTAGTGTTTGGAACAAATTTAGTTTAACTTGCTGGTCATTTACCCTTATTGTGAGTTCTCCCTTTTCAACATCGATCAAGGTTCTCCCTGTTGCTCGGAAGGGTCTCCCGAGAATAATAGGTGCATGTTCATCTGCCTCACAATCCAAAACAATAAAGTCAGCGGGAAAAATAAATTTATCAACTTTTCCCAGTATGTTTTCAATTTTTCCCTCTAGATGCACATAGGATCTGTCGGCTAGCTGTAGCATAACTATTGTAGGTCTTGGCTTCTCGATTCCTAGTTTCTGGAAAATCGATTTCGGCATCAAGTTTATGCTTGCTCCAAGGTCACATAATGTTTTCCCGACATAGTGGCTTCTGATGGAACAAGGTATTGTGAAACTTCCGGGATCCTTCAACTTGGGTGGCATGCGATTGTGCAACATGGCCATGCATCCCTCTGTTGCGGCAACTGTTTCAAACTCCCCTAGCCTTGTTCTCTGAGTCACAATGTCTTTAAGAAACTTGGCATAGTTTGGCATTTGTTCAATTGCTTCAACCAATGTCAAGTTGATGTGGACTTGCTTTAGGATATCAAGAAACTTCTTGAATTGATATGCTTTCTTTTGTCGCTTCAACCTTTATGGGAATGGCGGTGGAAGTCGGATATCTTCGATCCTTTCATTGGTCTGGAACCTGATTGATGGCATTGCCAGGGCAACTGGAGTTGCTGAGGCATTATCAACTGGGGCTACCGTGGCGTGTCTATCGTTGGTTGTTGCGGCATCCTTCTCGCTGTTTGCCAAGGCATGCTTATCGCTGGTTGCCGCGACAATTCCTGGTTCAGCATCTGAGGCTTTGCCGCTGAGTTCATCTTGTTCTTTTTGTGGAGTTTTGTTTGATGAGCGAGCTTGAGCCTCTTTAAGTTGTTGGCCAATTCTAATGGTGATAGCCTTACATTGCTCATGGCCAGTTCCTCTTGCGACTTCAATATCTCTAGGTAAACCTCCTTGCAGTTTAGTATTCAGGTTTTGAGGAATTTGTCCGACTTGATTTTCCAATGAGTTGATTGCCGCCTCTTGGTTTTGCAATCTCATATCGGTCATGTTAATAAAAGCATCAGTTATTTTTATAAAGTTACTATTCTCAGCCATATAAGATTCAGTTTTCAACATAAAAGCATTGAGAGAATTTTCTAAAGAACTAGATGTTGTCGGTTGTTGTTGCGGCAACTGTTACCGTGGCATATTCTGCTGGAATCTCGATGCTTGTGCATTCTGATTGTTCTGGTTTAGAGCATTGTTGGGATTTCTCCATGAAAAATTTAGGTGCTTCTTCCAAGCTGGATTGTATGTATTGGACATCACATTGTTGTTCCGGTTGTAATTCCCCACATAAAAGCTAGATTCTGGATTCTGCATACATTCAGAAAAATCATGGTTACCACCACATAAGTCACAAAAGGAATCCATTACCTTGACTTCATGTGTGTTGTTTTGTTTCTGCATGTTCTGGACCATCTTGGTTAGAGTGGCCAATTGTGCTAAAATTGAGTCTGATGATCCCAGTTCATGTATTGTGGCTTGGCGTCTAACTCAACATCTTCTAGCAGATGGGAATTGATAATAATTCTTGGCAAGCCTGTTTAGAAATTGCATTTCTTCCTATGGCGACTTATCTAGGAGTATGCTGTTTGCCGAGGCATCTAGCATCATCCTTGTTGGTGTATTCACAGCGTTGTAAAACATTGTTACTTGTGTCCACACTGGGAATCCGTGTATGGGGCATTTGTGTAAAAGTTCTCTATATCGCTCCCAAGCCTCGTACATGGATTCATCATCTGCCTACTGAAAAGAAGTAATTTTGCTACGAAGCTTATCAGCCAAATTTGTAGGATTAAATCGAGCAAGGAAATCACGACAAAGATCGGTCCAAGATCATATTGATCCGGCAGGAATACTATTCAACCATGCTTTCGCCCTATCCCTCAATGAATAGAGGAAAGATTTTGAATGAATTGTATTCAAACATCGGGGGTGACTCCTTGTATTTTGAATGAATTGTAAATCTCGAGGAAATATTCATATTGAACATCACCGGTTTAAACTCAAAGTTGTCGGCTTCAATTTTAGGTGTGACAACTCCTGGATTAAGTCCTTCAAGATAGTCTCGAATAGTTCTGTTTCGTGCAAGAATCACTCCTCCTGCTAGAACATCTTGATTCATATTGTCGTCTTGATTAGCCATTGATACACTTAACCTTTGTCTGAGTCTTTCAAGGTTCGTTCGATTTCTGGATCAAAGGGATATTTTGGTGTAATCAGTCTTGCCCTGGTCATATACCAATGCAAAACCAAAGTTTGTTAACCCTTTGAATCTTAAACAAGAAAAATAAAAAGTGCAAGAAAATAAAAACAATGTTGCTATTACCAATCCCCGGCAACGGCGCCAAAAACTTGTTGCGCGTAATAAGTGCTCCGCAATTGTGTAGGTGTACACGTCGCAAGTTATAGTATAAAAGATATCGTCTCCACAAGGATTGGTGCCACTTCAAGAATCTAATCTCTTGCACTATAAAAAGTAAAAGAACACAAATAGAAGATTGTAGGAGTTTAACTAACAACTAGACTAGAAAGCAATAAATTAAAAGAAGATGTAATCAAATGAGAGAGAATAGGCCAGGTTATCGTGAGTTAAGGTGTGATAGCCAATTGGATCGTCTTGGTAAAAGAGTGCAAGGGCAACTCAGTTTCCGTGGCAACTTGCGCAGCGGGGTTGCCTTGCCAACTAATCGACGTTTGCTTGGGCAACTGGCTAGGCAACTGTTTGGGCGGCTGGGCAGTAGCTTCAAGGTTTGGCGGAGCGTTCTTCAATGGTTTCTTCTTATCCCTAAGTCGAAACTCTAGCTATTTGTACATGCCTTGATAATATATCCCTGTGTGAATCAAGGGTGAACAACAACCAATCTTGCTCTCTTCTTAGACGTTGAAATCCTTAACTTATTCCTAAGCCAGATTAATCTTGACCATCAATAGATTGAATAAAGACCATACTCATTCTTTCTTGAATCTAACTCTCTCGATATTAGATAAATAGATGAAGTTACGAGATCCTCTCCCAATTCACTCGCAAACAAGAATAAAAACCAAGAATGAGTAAACCTTGAATTGAAAGTGCAAACTCTTATTACCTAAACAAAATCCAATTGTTTCTCACAACCACAAAACACAATAACTTTAGCCAAATATATTTAGTTCATGTCTAGGTTCCAAGAAACACAAGACAAAGAATTCCTAACATAAACCTAATCGAACAAAGAAGAAAAAGATGAAGAATGGTTGAAGCCTCTTTGTCGAAATCTCCCCCTTTGTTGTTGTCGAAATCTCTCCTCCCCTCTCTATGGAGTTGACGGCTTGGTCCTCAATTTATAGGGCTAGGTCAAAGTCTTTTTTTAGGAGGAAGTTAAGTTAGAATTAAATACTTTTAAAGAATATAATTCTTTATTATATTTTAATTCCTTTTAGATCTTCTCCTATCTTCTTGGGATTTAATTTCTCTTTAACCTCTTCATGGAAATCAAACTTCTTTGGGATTTAACTTTGCTCCATGTCATTTTGGGCTTATCCAGTCATCAATTTCGACTGTCATACCATCTTATCCCTTATCGAAAATTGCCCTGGCAACTAGCTCGGCATCTCCTTCATGCATTGCCCTAGCAACTAGCTCGGCATCTCCTTCATGCATTGCCCTGGCAACTGGTTCCAACCTTGCTTTGGCAAATGATTTTGCACACACACAAAAACACACCAAAGTAGTATCTTTTTCCACAAAATTAAGCAAAATATGAAATCAAGCTTGTCCACCAAGGAAACAATGCAAATATGCATGAATGTCTAATAATGCAACTAATATGAGCCTAAGTCTAGCAATAATAAGAATAAAAAGGGTGACTAAAATAGTACTTTTAGACACTTAACAACAGTGTTCCCACTAATTTTCTTGAAAACTCATGGTTTGTCTTTACTTTTGATAAAACCAAACTCTTTGATTGCATCGTTAAAACAAAGATTCCAATTCGAGAAGCTTGCTTTAATCCATCAATGGACTTTTGTAGCTTGCATATTTTTCTAGCATCTTTTGGATCGACAAAACCTTCATGTTGTGTCATGTACACATCCCCATCTAGTTTTCCATTAAGGAGAATGATTTTAACACCCATTTGCCATATCTCATAATCATAAAATACAGCTGTCGCAAGTAAGACCCTAATGGATTTAAACATAGCAACAGGTGAAAAGGTTTCATCACAGTCTATACCATGAATTTGACGAAAATCCTTAACGACTAATTTCCCTTTGTATGTTTGTACATTACCATCCATATCGATTTTCTTTTTGAAAACCTACTTGCACCTTATGGGCTTAACCCCTTCAGGTGGATCAACCAAGGTCCAAACTTAGTTTTCTAACATGAAATCCATCTCGTATTTCATGGCCTCTAGCCATTTCTCAAAGTTTGGGACCGTCACTACTTCTTGATAAGTACTAGGCTCGTCTTGATCCATGAAAAGAATATCACCATACAGTGTGACAAGAAATCCATATTTCTCAGGTGCATTGCGTTCTATCAAAGATCTTCTTCTTAGTGGTTGTGTTTCCAAAACTATTGAATGTTCGTAAACAACTTGTGGAACTTGCTGATGTTCAATCTTTAGTTCAATTATCTGTGGTTGATCTCGAATTTCATTGAATTCAATATTTCTCTCACTTTCTTTTTTAGAAAATAGATTCTCTTTTTAGGAAGATTCATGTTCGAGCAACAAACAATTTATTCTCGGTAGGATTGAAGAAATAATATCCTTTAGTTTCTTTAGGATAACCCACAAAATTACATTCATGAGATTTGGGTTTGAGCTTTGTTGGCATCTGATGTTTAATATAAGCTTCACATCACCAAATTTTCATAAACGACATACTAGGACATTTCTTAGTCTATATCTCATATGATGTCTTTTGAACTAATTTAGATGGAACAATGATTTAGTGTGAAAGCAGTTGTTTCTAGCGTATGTCCCCAAAAAGAAATTGGAAGATCAACATGACTCATCATTGATTGTAACATCGGGGTTTTGAAGTTCGATGAACCAAACATGGCTGTTAATTTGTTACTAAACCATAGAGGCAGTAGTGTGAACGCCATCGAAGATGAAGGTAATATAAGAGCTAAAGAAAAAGTGTCTGAAGTCAAGTCCTCTCTTAGATGGGTGTTCCAACAATTGTTTAAGGCACATCTGATAGAGAGGGGTATGGAAATAGTACAAGAATGAAGTGGGCCTTACTGTGAGTTTCATCAGGAATGAGGGCATGAGATCCAACATCGCAAAGAGTTTAAAAAGCTGGTCCAGAGAATGATAGACAACAAAGAAATCATTTTTTTGAGAAATCTAAAGGAGGGAAAGAACTAGATGTGTGTACGTTGGATAACCCTAGGTACAGAGTCGATAGGACATTTGTCGTCTTGTCCAAGCTGAGAGAGGAGAGCTCATCCCTAAGTGAAAGTTTAAAGATGGAACCTAAGCTTATAATCTCAGGCCCATCTCTTTTCTAGTTCAAAGGCACAAGAAGGTCCCTTGGAATTATACCGCCAATGTTTCTGTACCTAAAAGTTTAGAGCTACATAAGGATGAAGAGTCACTCGAAGAAGTGAAACCCACACAAGAGGGAGAATCGATGGAATTAAAAACTGAAGCTATGAATGAAGTGGGACACTTTACAAGAAGCGACATGTGTTATTCGTCAGAGAAAACAGAAGCGGTAAAAGACAAAGGTAAGAGTGTGATTACTAGGCCTGGGAAGATATTTGGTGAGGAGCCTCCTCTAAAAATCAATGATCTAATGGCTGAAGCACAAGAACAAGAATCTTTGAGGTTTTTAAGGCACAATGAGTACAGTATTGTCGAGAAACTGCGTAAACAACAAGTGAGGATTACGGTACTTGAGTTATTACCGAGTTCAGAAAAATATCGCAATGCATTACTAAGAGTGTTGAATTAAACATTTTTTCCATATGATATCTCGGTGACTAAGTTAGACCTAATAGTGGGTCATATTGTTGCGGATAATTATATCACATTCAATGATGACGAGATCCCAGAATGAGGTACGGGGCCTACCAAGGCTTTAAACATCACCACCCACTACAAGGGGTACGTCTTGCCCGGGGTGCTCATTGATAATGGGTCTACACTGAATGTATTACCAATGGCAACTCTACAAAGGTTACCAGTAGACAGTTTCCACTTGAAACCATGCCAGAATTCTGTGAGAGCCTTCAATGGAACTCAAAGAGAGGTGGTGGGGAACATCGAGATACCCTTGTTAATTGGACTAATAGAGTACACTATTGATTTTGTGGTAATAGATATTAAGCCGACTTATAACTGCTTACTAGGAAGACTCTGGATTCATTTTGTTGGTGTTCTTCCTTCATCTCTGTATCAAAAATGGAAGTTTGTAACCGAATGAAAATTGGTGAGATTAGGGTAGAGAAATATATCATTGCTTCGGTAACATCCAATGCTCCCTATATCCCATATGATGAAGACGTCGTATAGTGTTCTTTCGAGCTTTAGAATTTTTGAACGCGACCTTTGTCGCAGAAGGAAGTAAAATCCCATGCCCCAAGTTATCCAATAGAAAATGATGGTTTCCACATTTTCTCAAATGGCAAACATTTCATTACATACATTTATTCTTTATTTATTATTCATTTTTATTCATTTCATACGAATATTCTTTCTCTTCTAAATAAATACTTTTTTCCTTAATTCGTGCAGGGTCCCTACGAGTAATTGTATGAATGATTCTGAATATGATCTTGAGATAAACTTCGAGCAACCTTTGTGTTTGGCAGAAATCGATGAGGAGGAGTATGAAATAGAATATGAAGTCCAAGAGGAACTGCTAAAGTTGATGGTAAGTGAGGAAAAACAAACCTTACCTCAGCAAGAAGAAGTAGAATCTCTTAATTTAGGGACTGATGAAGACAAGAGGGAAGTGAAGATTGGCACCACCCCCTCCTCAAAGACTAGTCACAACTTGATAACTCTGCTTCGAGAGTTCAAAGATTTATTTGCTCGGGCTTACCAAGATATGTCGGGGTTGAATACAAACATTGTGGTACATAAGTTGCCAATGAGGCCCGAATGTAAACCAGTTCAACAGAAGCTCAAGAGAATGATGACCGATATGCTGTTGAAAAGTAGAGAAGAAGTGAGGAAACAATTTGATGCTAGTTTTCTGAAAGTTGCCAAATACCCAAAATCGTTACGAACATAGTCTCGGTACCAAAGAAAAATAGAAATGTCCGCATGTGCATAGATTATAGAGATCTCAATAGAGAGAGCCCAAAGGATAATTTTCCTTTACCTCATATTGACACTTTGGTTGACAATAGGGCAGAGTATTCATGATTCTCTTTCATGGATGGCTTTTCAGGATACAATCAAATAAAAATGCACCCAGAAGATATGAAGAAGATTACATTTGTGACCGAGTGGGGCACGTTTTGTTGTAAAGTGATGCCCTTCGGACATAAAAATGTTAGGGCAACTTATCAAAGGACCATGGTTACTCTCTTCCAGGATATGATGCACAAGGAGATTAAAGTGTATGTTGATGACATGATTGCTAAATCTCAAACTGAGGAAGGGCACATTTAGAACCTAAGGAAGTTGTTCCAAAGATTGAGAAAGTATCAACTGAAGCTCAACCCTGCTAAATGCACATTCACAATCACGTCTGAAAAACTTTTGGGATTCGTGGTTAGCAGAAAGGGAATCGAGATTGACCCTAATAAAGTGAAAGCTATTCAAAATCTTCTACCACCCAGACACAAAAAAAAGTCTGAGGCTTTTTAGGGAGAATAAATTATGTATCTTAGTTCATTTCTCAGTTGATTAACAAGTGCATTCTTTCTTTAGATTACTTCAGAAGAACAAACCAAGAGTATGGGATGAAGAGTGTCAAGAAACTCTAGAAAAGATCAAGAAGTGCCTGGCAAATACTTCGATTCTAGTGGCCCCAATTTCGGATAGACCATTGATCTTGTACCTAATTGTCTACTAGAATTCGATGGGTTGCGTATGGGGCAACATGATGAGTCCAGAAAGAAATAAAGAAAGAAAGAGACATCTACTATTTGAGCAAAAAGTTCACCGATTATGAAACACGATATCCACCAATTCAAAAATTGTGTTGTGCTCTAGTCTGGGCTACCAAAAGGCTCAAGCAATACATGCTGTATCATACCACCTGGTTGATATCCAAGTTAGATCCATTGAAATTCTTGATGGAAGCACTAGCACTAACAGGGAAGATGACCCATTGGCAAATGTTATTGTCTGAGTTCGACATCGTGTATGTAAGCCAAGAAGCGATAAAAGGGAGTACTATAGCAGATTTCTTAGCAACTCGTACCTCAGATGATTATGAATCCCTGAACTTTAATTTCCTAGATGAAGATTTGATGTGCATCGCTACTGAAGAAAAGATTGCTCCAGAGGAGAAGTCGTGAAAGTTTATTTCGATGGAGCATCCAATGCCTTAGGTCATGGGATATGGGCAGTGTTAATTTCTCCAAAGAATATATATTACCCTTTGACGAGTAGATTAGAATTCTTTTGTAAAAATAACATAGCTGAGTACGAGGCCTATGTCATGGGATTGTATGCAACCATTGAGAGAAAGATCAAGGTGCTTCAAGCTTTCAAAGATTCGTCCTTGGTAATCTACCATCTTTAAGGAGAATGGGAAACGAGAGACCCTAAGCTAATTAAGTATTATGACTTGATCCAAGAGCTAATTAAAGCATTCAAGAAGGTCAGTTTTACCTATCTTCCAATGGAGGACACTTAGATGGTGAATGCTTTGGAGACCTTAGCTGCAATGTTTAAGGCAAGTACAAAGGTAGAAATGAAATCGATCGAAATGCAACTCTTTGAAATGCCAGCTCACTATTGCATTTTGGAAGAGGAGGTGGATGGAAACCTATGGTAATATGATATCTTGAAGTATATCAAGTTCGAAGCATACCCTAAAAAAGCAAACGAGGATGATAAGAGGACTGTTAGGAGAATGGCAGCTGGTTATGTCCTAGAAGGTGAGATCTTGTACAAAAGAGGCAAAGACCAAGTACTTCTTAGGTGTGTTGATGCTCGAGATGCCAAAAATATTCTCGTAGAGGTACATGATGGGCAGTGTGGGACACATGCCAATAGCTTCTCAGTAGCCCAAAAAATTTATGAGATATGGCTATTTCTGGTCAACCATAGAGGGAGTGTAACACCCCGATTTTGGGCCTAGAAGTTAGTCGGGTTTGGTTAGGCGGTTCGATTGAACCAGTTTCGACAATTTAGACTACTTTCGGGAATAAATTGATTTAAAAGGTTTTTTGGCTAGATAAAATATGGAAAATGTTCTAAAATCCTAAAATGATGTTTTGAAGGCTTCGGTGGGATCAATTTGACAAAATGGATTTGTTTTAATAGACATTTTTGAAACGGTGACTAAATCGTAAATATTGCAAAATGTGTTTAGTGACTAAATTGAAATGAGTCAAAGCTTAGAATCTTTAGGGAGCAATTACACCAAGGTGTTATCAACCTTTTCCCTTATTTTGCATGTTTTTAAATGGTTTAATTAATTGGTTTTATTAAAGGGATTTAATAAAAGATTTCTAAAAGGCTTAAACATTTTATTACATAACTTCCTATTTTCTCTTCTCTTTTCTCTCTAATTTCTTACCAGCCAAACTATGATTTCCCATAAAAAAAATGAGAGGAAACAATCACTTTATTCCATTCTTTGATTTCCTAAATTGATCTTCTCATTTCTACAGCAACTAACATTGGATTTCTTGAAGGTTTTTATACAAATCATTGTCAAACAAGGGAAAAGCTTGTGTTAGAGGTGATATTTCTAATTTTCCACTAATAAAAGGTTCTTTATTGAAATTCCCAAGATCTTGACTCTTGTAAATTGTTTTCTAAATTTTCTGAGTTAAAGATGTTGATATCTTTCTTTAAGTAAGCTTGGATTGAGATTTTGATGAGGAAAATGGATGAGTTTCGTTTTGATTTGATACTTCTAGGTTTTATATTGATTTTGATCCTAATCTTGATGTTTAACAATATGGATAAATGGGTTTTGATATGGTAATCCCGAAACTAGATGAATTGCTAGATTTTTAGGTTGAAATCTTTGTTATTATGGTTTGTTTATATGGTTATTTGGTTCCTGGAGATATTTGGTTATTGATGGAATGATTTTAGATGTATATTGATGATGTTTTGATGTTAATCTCAACGGGTAATGGCTGGAGATTGGTTAAATTGGTTTCGCCGATGTTTTCCGTAGTTTTCGGATGGCGAAAGCTTGGTAGTTGGTAGAGAAGGTTGTGGAGTTGTGTTGCTGAGGATTTTAATGCAAGATTGTGCATTAATCCTCTATTTTGAATGGTTAAAAGCAGGGGAAGTTGATCCGGTATCGTTAGAGGAAGATTCGGTTGATCATGAGGCTTGGGATCTCTTTGGCAAAGGAAGCGAAGCGTTTTCGGTGAGTGGAACTGGTTTTAAAGCTTTTCAAAGGTTTGAAAGCAAGGTTTGGGGGTTTATATTAAGCTTGAAATGCTAATCTAAGCTCTAAAGTAAGTATGGAAGCATTCACTCTCAGTTCTCGGTTTTCCCATTGATTTGTATAATCATGCTCATATTTTAAAAAGACATTTGTTACCTACTATTATGCATGTTTTTATGAATTGAGAGATGATTCATGTGATCCCATGAGATTGATTTATGGCTTTCAAAGATATTATGTCATGCTGAAAAAATGCTATGCATTGAGATTTCTTGAAATGTGATGAAGAAAATAGTTTATGTCTATGCATTGGAAAAACAATAAGGTAACATGGTTTTAAAGTGTATATTGGCATGTGGCTGAGATTTAATTGTTATCGGATATAATTGGTCAACCAATAGGATTAAAGTGCACTCTAAAATACAAAATTCGTATGTGAGACAAATTCTTCGGTTACACAATATGGGTAGTGTTATTGTGAAGTGATAGGGGTAGTGCTACCACATACGGGCATGAGGGTAGTGTCATCCTGGCCGAAGTGAGATTATGGTGAGGGTAGTTTCATCGTAAGACTTGATGGGGGTAGTACTATCAAGGAATCTGTATATCCGAACTTGAATGGATAGGGGTAGTGCTATCCAAGGATGGGGGTAGTGTCATCTGGGTCACTTGTTATGCCAATATATGAGTTAAACATGTATCATGGTTTTTGTAATGATTTGTATAATGTGATTTATACATGATATTGTGCTTAAACTATGCTAGGGATAAGCACGCTTAAGAAGTTTTAAATGAGACTTGCATTGTGGTTAATGCATGAGAATTATGATACATGTTGAAAGGATGATTTTCTAATTGCTTTAAAAAGAGATTTCAAGCATGAGAAGTTTTGAGCATGAGGTTTGAGAAATGGTTTAAAATGCATTGTTGTTGGTTTTTAATTGAGCATCCCTTACTAAGTTTTATTGCTTACACTCTCTTTTCTTAACAATGCAGAGAAGTAACTTGTTCGAGCAACAAGGAAGTAAGAAAGAGAGTCCAAGGGATTTCACTTTGCTCAAGTATGGTTTTAAACTAGTTCGATAGTAATAATTGGCAATGGGAGGGTACCTATTTGGTTTAGGAGTATGTTTTATGAAACTCCATGTTTTGGCACTAGTTCGATAGTAATAATATGCATGTTCTGTAAATCTGCAGGTAAGTTACGGAACCTTATGAACCAGTTTCGAAACTTGTTGAAGCTGGTTTCGAAACCAGGCCCAAAGTTTCGAGGCCCTGAGGAAACTTTGGCTACTGAAAAATAGTTTTGAAACCTTTGAGAAGGTTTTGAAACCTTCAATGGGAATATTTTTGCAAAGTTGAAAAAAGTTTGAAATATTATATTTTGGTCCATGATATTCGTAAATGCAATTGCATAAGTTTGGATTGTCGTTTTGAACTGAAATTTGGTGAGCAAGCATGTAACCTGAATAATTAAAGATTGGTAAACTCAAAATAGTATAATTCCCTATAATTTTCCAAAATTGCAATTTGGTACCTAAATTGCAATTGAGTGCAATTATATGTTGATTCGACGCTCGATTGAGTTGAGTTTTCACTCGTTGTTTAATCACTCACCATAGGTTATGATATTGCATCTAGGTAAGATAAATAAAAAATGACATAAATTTGAGTTATTTCTTCACGGTTTGCTTCGGTAAACCTAATGTAGCTCACTCAGCTCGGTCTTGTGACTAGGCCGGGTCGAGGTAGTTATAGGGAGATTATATCGACTATGCCAAAAAATGCCACAAATGTCAGATATATGTTGACAAGATCCATTCTCCTCCGCTACCTTTGCACACCATGAATTCACCACGGCCTTTCGTAGTTTGGGGCATGGATGTTATCAGACAGATTCACCCAAAGCCTTCCAATGGGCATCATTTTATTCTAGTTGTCATTGATTACTTCACCAAATGGGTAGAAGCAGCCTCCTATACAAGCATCACAATGGCGACAGTTTGCAAGTTCTTGACGAAATAGATCATTTTTCGGTATGGATTGCCATAAAGGATCATTATAGATAATGCTTCCAATTTGACCAGTACAATGATAATCGAGCTGTGTAAACAATTAAAAATATTGCATCATAATTCCACCACCTACCGTCATAAGATGAATGGGGCAATGGAAGCAGCAAACAAGAATGTTAAGTTTCCAAATGTACTATTTTATTCACCCTTTTTATTCATATTATTTCTAGACTTAGGCTCATATTAGTTGCAATATTAGCCATTCATGCATGTTTGCATTGTTTCCTTGGTGGACAAGCTTGATTTCATATTTTGCTTAATTTTGTGGAAAAAGATACTGCTTTGGTGTGTTTTTGTGTGTGTGCAGAATCACTTGCCAATGCAAGGCTAGAACCAGTTGTCAGGGCAATGCATAAAGGAGATGCCGAGCTAGTTGCCAGGGCAATGCATGAAAGAGATGCCAAGCTAGTTGCTAGGGCAATTTTCGATAAGGGATAAGATGATATGGTAGTCGAAATTGATGACTAGATAAGCCCAAGATGACGTGGAGCAAAGTTAAATCCCAAAGGAGTTTGATTTCCATGAAAAGGTCAAAGAGAAATTAAATCCTAAAAAGATAGGAGAAGATCTAGAAGGAATTTAAATATAATAAAGAATTATATTCTTTTAAAGTATTTAATTCCAACTTAACTTCCTCCTCAAGAAGGATTTTGACCTAGCCATCTCCTATTTAAAGGAGACCAAGCCATCAAACTAGATGGGAAAAAAGAGAGAGATTTCGACAAGAGCAAAGGGGGAGATTTCGAAAAAGAGGCTTCAGCCATTCTTCATCTTTTTCTTTCTTGTTTAATTAGGTTTATGTTAGGAATTCTTTGTCTTGTGTTTCTTTGGAACCTAGCCATGAACTAAATCTATTTGACTAAGGTTATTGTGTTATGTGGTTGTGAGAAACAATTGGATTTTGTTTAGGTAATAAGAGTTTGCACTTTCAATTCAAGGTTTACTCATTCTTGGTTCATATTCTTGTTTGCGAGTGAATTGAGAGATGATCTCGTAACTTTATCTATTTATCTAATATCGGGAGAGTTAGATTCAAGAAACGAATGAATATGGTCTTTATTCAATCTATTGATGGTGAAGATTAATCCGCTTTGGAATAAGTTAAGGATTTCAACGGCTAAGAGGAGCGCAAGATTGGTTGTTGTTCACCCTTGATTCACGTAGGGATGCATTATCAAGGCATGCACAAATAGCTAGAGTTTCGACTTAGGGATAAGAAGAAACCATTGGAGAATGCTCTGCCGAACCTTGAAGCTACTGCCCAGCTGCCCAAACAGTTGCCTAGCCAGTTGCCCAGGCAACCGTCGATTAGTTGCCAAGGCAACCCCGCTACGCAAGTTGCCACGGCAACTGAGTTTCCCTTGCACTTTTTTACCAAGACGATCCAATCGACTATCACTCCTCAACTCACGATAACCTGGCCTATTCTCTCTCATTTGATTACATCTTCTTTTACTTATTTGCTTTCTAGTTTAGTTGTTAGTTAAAACTCCTACAATCACCTACTTGTGTTTTTACTTTTTACAGTGCAAGAGATTAGATTCTTGAAGTGGCACCAATCCCTGTGGAGACGATATCTTTTATACTATAACTTGCGACATGTACACTTGCACAATTGCGTAGCACTTATTATGCGCAACAAGTTTTTAGCGCCGTTGTCGGGGATTGGCAATAGCAACTTTGTTTTTATTTCTTGCACTTTTTATTTTTCTTGTTTAAGATTCAAAGGGTTAACAAACTTTGGTTTTGCATTGGTATATGACCAGGGCAAGACCAATTACACCAGAATATCCCTTTGATCCAGAAATCGAACGAGCCTTGCAAAGACTCAGACGAAGGTTAAGAGTAGCAATGGCTAATCAAGACGGCAATATGAATCAAGATGTTCCAGCATGAGGAGGAGTGATTCTTGCACGAAACAGAACTATTCGAGACTATCTTGAAGAAGATCTTGAAGGACTCGATCCAAGAGTTGTCACACCTGAGATTAAAGCTGACTGGTTTGAGTTGAAACCAGTGATGTTCAACATGATCAACACAATTGGTCAATTTGCCGGATCAGCAACTGAAGATGCACGACAATATCTTAAATCTTTCCTCGAGATTTGTAATTCATTCAAAATACAAGGAGTCACCCCCGATGTTTTACGACTAAGATTATTCCCCTATTCACTGAGGGATAGGGCGAAAGCATGGTTGAATAGTATTTTAGCCGGATCAATAGGATCTTGGACCGATCTTTGTCGTGATTTCCTTGCTCGATTTAATCCTACAAATTTGACTGATAAGCTTCGTAACGAAATTACTTCTTTTCGGTAGGCAGATGATGAATCCATGTACGAGGCTTGGCAGCGATATAGAGAACTTCTACACAAATGCCCCCTACACGGATTCCCAGTGTGGACACAAGTAACAATATTTTACAACGCTGTGAATACACCAACAAGGATGATGCTAGATGCCTCGGTAAATCGCATACTCCTAGATAAGTCGCCAGAGGAAGCAATGCAAATTCTAAACAGGCTTGCCAAGAATGATTATCAATTCCCATCTGCTAGAAGAGGAGAAGTCAGACGCCAAGCCAGATTACATGAACTGGGATCATCAGACTCAATTTTGGCACAATTGGCCACTCTAACCAAGATGGTCCAGAACATGCAGAAACCAAACAACACACAAGAGGTCAAGGTAATTGATTCCTTTTGTGAGTTATGTGGTGGTAACCATGATTCTTCTGAATGTATACAGAATCCGGAATCCAGCTTTTATGTGGGGAATTACAACCGGAACAACAATGTGATGTCCAATACATACAATCCAGCTTGGAAGAAGCACCCGAATTTTTCACGGAGTAATCTTAACAATGTTATAAACCAGAACAATTAGAATGCACAAGCATCGGGATTTTAGCAGAATATGCCACGGCAACAGTTGCCGCAGCAACAACCGACAACATCTAGTTCTTTGGAAAATTCTCTCAATGCTTTTATGTTGAAAATTGAATATTATATGGCTAAGAATAGTAACTTCATAAAAAGAATTGATGCTTTTATTAACAGGACCGAGATGAGATTGCAAAACCAAGAGGCGGTAATCAAATCATTCGAAAATCAAGTCGGACAATTTGCTCAAAACCTAAATACTAGACTGCAAGGAGGCTTACCTAGCAATACTGAAATCGCAAGAGGAACTGGCCATGAGCAATGTAAGGTGATCACCACTAGAAGTGGCCAACAACTTAAAGAGCCTCAAGCTTGCTCATCAGACAAAACTTCACAAAAAGAACAAGACGAACTTAGCGGCAAAGCCTCAGATGCTGAACTAGGAATTGTCGCAGCAATCAACGATAAGCATGCCTAGACAAACAGTGAGAAGGATGCCGCAGCAACCAACGATAGACACGACACTGCAGCCCCAGTTGACAATGCCTCGGCAACTCCAGTTGCCCCGGCAATGCCATCAATCAGGTTCCAGACCAATAAAAGGATCGAAGATATCTGACTTCCAACACCATTCCCACAAAGGTTGAAGCGACAAAAGCAAGAATATCAATTCAAGAAGTTTCTTGATATCCTAAAGCAAGTCCACATCAACTTGCCATTGGTTGAAGCAATTGAACAAATGCCAAACTATGCCAAGTTTCTTAAAGACATTGTGTCCAAGAGAACAAGGCTATGAGAGTTTGAAGCAGTTGCCGCAACAGAGGGATGCATGCCATGTTGCACAATCGCATGCCACCCAAGTTGAAGGATCCCAGAAGTTTCAAATTACCTTGTTCCATCGGAAACCACTCTGTCAGGAAAGCATTATGTGACCTTGGAGCAAGCATAAACTTGATGCCTAAATTGGTTTTCTAGAAACTAGGAATCAGGAAGGTAAGACCTAACACAGTTATGCTACAGCTAGCCGATAGATCCTATGTGCATCCTGAGGGAAAAATCGAAGACATACTGGTAAAAGTTGATAAATTTATTTTTCCCGCTGATTTTATTGTTTTGGATTGTGAGGCAGATGAACATGCACCTATCATTCTCGGGAGACCCTTCCTAGCAACAGGGAGAACCTTGATCAATGTTGAAAAGGGAGAACTCACAATGAGGGTGAATGACTAGCAAGTTAAACTAAATGTGTTCCAAACACTAAGGCATGCCGGTGATCCGGAAGAATGCCAACTTCTTTATGCCATGGCAGAGTTTAACTTAGACGAGGAATTTAGTTGCCTCGGTAACTACATTGCCGATCAAGGGGAACCTGAGGAGTATGAAGAACCGATCGATGAGGAACAACAAGAAGAGGCAAATTGGTTAGTCAATCAACCAGGTACATACTTTGAACCACTGATTACTCAGGTAAGGAAGGTAAACTCGAAAAGCCCTTCATTGAACAACCACCGATTCTTGAGTTGAAACAATTGCCAGGGCAACTAAAATATGCATACTTGGGAACCTATAATACATTGCCTGTAATTATTTCCTCTAAGTTACAGCCTGAGCAGGAAAAGAAGTTGATCAAAATGTTGATGCTACACAAGAAGGCAATAGGGTGGACAATTGTCGGCTTGAAGGAAATTAGCCCGGTAGTGTGCATGCACAAGATTTTGTTGGAAGATGATCACAAACCTTCAATTGAGGCCCATAGGAGACTGAATTATGCCATGAAAGGGGTTGTAATGAGAGAAATCATAAAGTGGCTTGACGCCAGCATCATATACCCTATCTCTGATAGTACATGGGTAAGTCTGATACAATGTGTATCGAAAAAGAAAGGTATAAAGGTGGTAAGTAATGAAAACAATGAACTCATTCCAACCAGGACTGTGACCGGTTTGAGGGTTTGTATAGATTATCGAAAGCTAAACAAAGCCACTAAGAAAGATCATTTCCCATTACCATTTATTGATCAAATGCTTGACCGTCTTACAGGTAAACCCTTTTATTATTTTCTTGATGGTTATTCAGGTTACAATCAAATTGCCATAGCACCAGAAGATCAAGAAAAGACAAACTTCACATGCCCATACGGTACTTATGCTTTCCGAAAGATGCTGTTCAGATTGTGTAATGCCCTGACAACCTTCCAAAGATGCATGATGGAACTCTTTTCAGACATGGTCGAAGACTTCCTTGAGATCTTCATTGATGATTTTCTGTTTTTGGTAATGACTTCGACAGTTGCATCGGCAATTTAGAGAAGGTGTTGGCAAGATGTGAAGAAACGAATTTAGTCCTTAAATAGGAGAAGCTCCATTTTATGGTAGATGAAGGAATAGTGCTCGGCCACAAGATTTCATCCAAGGGAATTGAAATAAACAAAGCCAAGGTGGACATGATCGAGAGATTACCCCCACCAAGTTCGGTTAAAGGAATCTGAAGCTTCCTTGGACATGCAGGTTTTTACAGGAGGTTCATTCATAATTTTTCTAAAATTACTAAACCCTTGTGAAATTTGCTTGAACATGATAAAGTCTTCAATTTTGATTCTTCTTGCGCTCAAGCATTTGAAACTCTAAAGGAAAAGCTTACCTCGGCACCCATTGTCGTTCCACCAGATTAGATGCTACCTTTTAAGCTTGTGTGTGATGCAAGTGATTTCGTGGTAGGGGCAGTCCTAGGCCAACGCACAGGTAAGACCTTTCATGTGATATACTACGCTAGTAGAACTCTTAATAGTGCTCAAGTGAATTACACAACAACGGAGAAAGAGTTACTAGCCGTAGTTTTCGCATTTGAGAAGTTCCGATCCTATTTGATTGGTACAAAGGTAATTGTTCATATCGACCACTCGGTAATTAAGTATCTATTTGCTAAAAAGGATGCCAAACCTCATTTGATTCGTTGGATATTGCTTTTACAAGAGTTTGACATTGAAATTAAGGACAGGAAAGGAACAGAAAATCAAGTGGCCGATCACTTATCACACTTAGAACGCAATAGGGGGGAGGAAACAGATTTAGAGATATGCGATGCATTCTCGGATGAGCAACTGTTAGTTACCTCGGCAACCATGGATGCGGTTGCCACGACAACACATACCTCGGCAATACCCTGGTACGCGGATTTAGTTAATTTTCTTGTTTGTGGTATTTTACCTTATGGCCTTACTCACCAAGGAAAGAAGCAGTTCCGCCATGATGGTAAGCATTACTTTTGGGACGAGCCTATTTTGTTTAAACAATGTGCAGATCATGTGTCCCTAAAGAGGAGCAGCAGAATGTACTCCGGCAATGCCATTCTTTACTCTATGGAGGACATTTTGGAGGAACACGTACCGCGGCCAAAGTTTTGCAATCCGATTTGTATTGGCCAACACTGTACAAAGATGCCCAAGAATTTTACAAGCAATGTGATCATTGCCAAAGGACGGGCAATATCTCTAGACGACATGAGATGCCGCTCCAAAACATCATCGAGGTGGAATTGTTCGATGTATGGGGGATTAATTTTATGGGACCTTTCCCATATTCATTCAGCAACCTCTACATTCTACTTGCTGTCGACTACGTGTCTAAATGGGTTAAGGTAGCTGCAGTTCCCACAAACGATTCCAATACCGTGCAACGATTCTTGCAAAAAAAAATATTTACACAGCTTGGGATGCCGAGAGCAATTATCAGTGATGAAGGCAAGCACTTTGACAACGGACTTATTACCAAGATGTTGCAATGCTTAGGCGTGTCACACAAAATTGCCACGGCATATCACCCACAAACCAATAGGCAAGCAGAAATTTCCAACCGAGAATTGAAGGGTATACTTGAAAAAGTTGTAAATCCCTCTAGGAAGGATTGGTCAGTAAGACTAGATGACGCACTTTGGGCATATCGCATTGCATTCAAAACACCCTTAGGTATGTCTCCCTTCCGACTTGTCTATGGCAAAACATGCCATCTACCGGTGGAAATCGAACACAAGGCATATAGGGCAATCAATACCGTGAATATGGATTGGGAAAGTGCCAGACAAAAGTGCTTGTTGGACCTTAACGAGATAGAAGAATTATGTGCACTCGCCTATAACAATGCACAAATCTACAAGGAGAAAACAAAGCAATGGCATGACAAGAAACTATTGCAACGACAATTCATGCAAGGGCAACTAGTTCTCTTATTCAATTCTCGGCTGAAACTTTTCTCGAGAAAATTGAAATCAAGATGGTCGGGACCATTCGAAGTTGTCAAATCGTTCTCCCATGGTGTCGTGATAATCAAGTCCATCACTGACGGACATGAATTCAAAGTTAACGGATAAAGAATGAAGCACTACAACGGTGCCCATGAGGAACGTAACAAAGAAGTGGTTACCTTAGGAGATGCATGAGCATACTCTTGTCTCGATATTTTATTTTTATTTTTTTCAAACTATTTAATTTTTTTATTTATTAATTTCGGTTATTTTTTTTCTTTTTAGGATAGATTTATTTATTTTCTTTAAGATTAAGACTACATCTTTCTTTCATATTTATCTAATTGATTTTAAAATTTAAGTTTAAGAATTTCTTTGCACATCTTTATTTATTTTCTTTTATTAGTTTATCTTTAATTTTAATCCTTATTTTATTTGTTTTTGAATTGTAGGAAAAGAGTTCAAGATAAAGAGGAATTTGATTCAAGAAGGAAACTTCTTCAACAAGAAAATTAATGGGCTAAATCTAAGGTTTATATTAAGCCTCCAACTTACCCTAAATAAACCCTACATAGCCGGCCAAACACTTCCCCTAACCCAAATCCCCTAGCCATCACCTTCCCCCAATCAAAACCCTTGTTTTCTTTCTTTCAAATTAATCCCACCCACCATATTTACTACCTATCTTTTCTATTTAACTAATCACCCTTAACTTACAAGAAACCTATTCCTACTTTTCATATTGCAACTCTTTAGTTTCTTTTGCTTTCTTTTCTTTGTTTCTACCAAACTCACAACCAAGGTCATCGATGGCATCCAAAATCAAATTTTTGGTTCATCCAAGTTCCTCCAAAGAACCAAGATACAAGAAGTTTGCTACACTGGTGGTTCAAGAAAGATTTCACTCCAAGTTTGAAAGCCGGAAGATTTTCGAAAAACAAGACTATGAATACTCTAACTCTTATCAAGAATTCGGCCTTGAACCATTCATCTTCGAAAGGATTGCACATCAAAAGTGGCAAATCTTTTGCCATCAATCGGAACCGGGTAACATCTCATGGGTAAGAGAATTCTATGCTCACTCACCTAACCCGGATAATCCTTCTGTATTTTTTCGTGACAAGGCCATACTCATAAGCCCCGAAAACATCAACACCTTTTACGAGCTCTACATTGAGAAGGCGAGCATCAAGCCTTTGTTGATCAAATCATGCCCAAGCAACTCGACAAGGTGCTTCAAGAACTCACTCTAACAGGAACTCATTAGAACAACGGTAAATACAAAGGCACGATAAATAGCCTTCAGCTTAAACCTGAGGCAAAATTATGGAATAAGTTTGCTAAAACTTCTTTAATGCCCACAACACACAATACCACCGTTGATACACCTCGTCTTTTGCTCATACATTCTATCTTGCATAATCGCATCATTAACATTGGAAAAATTATTTGTGATGAGATTTTTGTATGTAGCACAAAAGACAAGGGTTCTCTTTTATTCCCTTGCTTAATTTCCAATCTTTGCAAGGAGATGCATGTCCCAAGTGAGTCCACTGATGACAAGGCCCTACCAAAGTTCGGTTGGAATTGAGCACAAATTTGAAAGCTAATGGGAGAGGCACCGATAAAATCCCTAATGCCTCCAGTTGTTGTGGCAACTCTTGCCGCCTCAGCAACTCCTAATGTTTAAACAACTGATGCCCAGACAACTCGGACAGCAACCCTGGGACAACCTGAAGCACTATTACGACAGTTGGTGAACCGCCTTAGGCAAATTGAAGACCGGTAATTAATGTTCATGTGGTACATGAACGATCACAACAATGCCATCACCCAAGTCATCCTAGAAATTTACCCAAACAGTCGCGTGTCATTCCCTATCTTTCCTGCCAAAATCCTTGCCACGACAACCAATGAAGAAGTTGCCACGGAAACTGCAACAGATGATGCCGCGGCAACCTACACTGCGCCTGCCCAAGCAGTTGCCACGACAACCAACACTGAAGATGTCACGGAAACCAAAGCTAAAAACGCCCCAACAACCACTGCAAAATCCAAAGGTAAAGTACCTATGCCCGAATCAACTCGTACGGAATCATTTTCTGGCTTTTCAGATTCGGACGAGTCCTCCATTGCACCAACAAAGACCGCACGAATCGAATCCTCCAAGCCCAATCGAAAAGCCAATGACATTGATGAAGAGGACGATGAGGACAACCCCGTACGAGGATCGATTCCACCATCGACAAATCAACCACCGCGTTCAAGCAAGAGAATCAAGACACCGACCAAAAAGAAACTAATCATCCATGACGATGAACTCTCAGAGTAAGTCCTCGTTTGCATTTTACTTTTCTTTATTTTTATTTTTCTTTGTTGCATACATTGAGGACAATGCCTCACTCGAGTTTGGGGGTATTGTTATTAGTTAGTTACCATGTTTAGTTGCATTCATCTTAAGTATTGCATTTAGGATACATAAATTGCTTGCCATGCCTTTAGTTGGAACAAGAATTGCCTAGATTTGATGAATATCCGATGATGACTTTGCCAATGTACTTAATTGATAGAACTTTTTATTCTAGGATAAACATGGAAACACTTAGAATCGTACTATGATGCTAAACTTGATGAAACACTGTGTGGCTTGATTGATTTAAGGAATTCTAGCGAACATAGGTTGATAGTTAAAAAAATTAGGGGATTAGAATAAAAATTGGATGAATGCTAGAGGTGCCCGAAATTGGCTCTAGTATGTGCTAAAAAATTGATCGCTAGAGGTGCCCGAAATTGGCTCTAGTATGTGCTAAAAATTGATAGCTAGAGGTGCTCGAAACTGGCTCTAGTCGAATTAATTAACTTAAGAAAACTAAAAACAAAATACTAGAGGTGCCCGAAACCGGCTCTAGTTAAAACATATTACAAGAACCCCAAATAAGTAATTTGAAAACCTCTTGTTTGCATAGAATCCAAAAAATCAACTTGCACACAACTCCGCACACGCTCACAAACATTATAGTTTGATTCCGAGTAACTCCTAAGTTTTCAGAAAAATGAAAAGCCAATCATACTTTGTGCCACGGTTCTGAGAATTGAAATCAAGTTCAAAGCTAAGTTTGTGAAAATTGAAGTCTTGTCGGGTAATTATTAGTTTGCATTTCTTGAGGACAAGCAATAGTTCGAGTTTGGGGTGTGTTAAGTGTCTAAAAGTACTATTTTATTCACCCTTTTTATTCATATTATTGCTAGACTTAGGCCCATATTAGTTGCAGTATTAGCCATTCATGCATGTTTTCATTGTTTCCTTGGTGGACAAGCTTGATTTCATATTTTGCTTAATTTTGTGGAAAAAGATACTTCTTTGGTGTGCTTTTGTGTGTGTGCAGAATCACTTGCCAAAGCAAGGCTGGACCAGTTGTCAGGGCAATTCATGAAGGAGATGCCAAGCTAGTTGCCAGGGCAATTTTTGATAAGGGATAAGATGATATGGTAGTCAAAATTGATGACTAGATAAGCCCAAGATGACGTGGAGCAAAGTTAAATCCCAAAGGAGTTTGATTTCCATGAAAAGGTCAAAGAGAAATTAAATCCTAAAAAGATAGGAGAAGATCTAGAAGGAATTTAAATATTATAAATAATTATATTCTTTTAAAGTATTTAATTCCAACTTAACTTCCTCCTCAATAAGGATTTTGACCTAGCCATCTCCTATTTAAAGGAGATCAAGCCGTCAAACTAGAGGGGAAAGAAGATAGAGATTTCGACAAGAGCAAAGGGGGAGATTTTGACAAAGAGGCTTCAACCATTCTTCATCTTTTTCTTTCTTGTTCAATTAGGTTTATGTTAGGAATTCTTTGTCTTGTGTTTCTTTGGAACCTAGCCATGAACTAAATCTATTTGGCTAAGGTTATTGTGTTATGTGGTTGTGAGAAACAATTGGATTTTGTTTAGTTAATAAGAGTTTGCACTTTCAATTCAAGATTTACTCATTCTTGGTTCTTATTCTTGTTTGCGAGTGAATTGGGAGAGGATCTCTTAACTTCATCTATTTATCTAATATAGGGAGAGTTAGATTCAAGAAACGAATGAGTATGGTTTTTATTCAATCTATTGATGGTGAAGATTAATCCGGCTTAGGAATAAGTTAAGGATTTCAATTGCTAAGAGGAGTGCAAGATTGGTTGTTATTCACCCTTGATTCACGCAGGGATGTATTATCAAGGCATGCACAAATAGCTAGAGTTTTGACTTAGGGATAAGAAGAAACCATTGAAGAATGCTCCGCCGAACCTTGAAGTTGCAGCCCAGCCGCCCAAACAGTTGCCTAGCCAGTTGCCCAGGCAACCGTTGATTAGTTGCCAAGGCAACCCCGCTGCGCAAGTCACCACGGCAACTGAGTTGCCCTTGCACTCTTTTACTAAGACGATCCAATCAGCTATCACTCCTCAACTCATGATAACCTGGCCTATTCTCCCTCATTTGATTACATCTTCTTTTACTTATTTGCTTTCTAGTTTAGTTGTTAGTTAAAACTCCTACAATCACCTACTTGTGTTTTTACTTTTTACAGTGCAAGAGATTAGATTCTTGAAGTGGCACCAATCCCTGTGGAGACGATATCTTTTATACTATAACTTGCGACGTGTACACTTGCACAATTGTGGAGCACTTATTACGCGCAACAAAGAACATCAAGAAGATCATATCAAAAATAATAGACACTTTCAGGGACTGGCATGAGAAACTATTATTTGCTTTGTTCACCTACCGAACGTCTATCGTACATTGATTGGGGCAACGCCATACTCTTTGGCCTATGGCATAGAGGCAGTACTACCTATCAAAATAGAGATCCTATCACTTTGAATTTTGAACTAAGTAAAGTTAGATAAAGTTGAAAGGATACAAGCTAGGTTTGATCAGTCAAATCTAACTGAAGAAAATAGGTTGAAAGCTATCTGCCATGGTCAGATGTATCAGAAGAGAATGATGCGGGCTTATGATAAGAAGGTTCACCCAAGAGAATTTTGAGATAGGGAACTAGTGCTTAAAAAGATCTTCTCAATTCATGCATATTTTCGTAGGAAATGGATGCCTAATTGGGAGGGGTCATATGTCATCAAGAAGGCCTTTTCTGGGAGAGCGTTGATCTTAACAAAGATGAACGGGAATAAGTTGAAAAACCGAGTGAACTCTGACTCAGTAAAAAATACTACGCTTGAGAAAAAAGAGACAAAAAGAAAAGGAAGAAAAAGAAAAAAAAAAGAAAAAATCAAGCGAAAAGAAAATGGGGGTTCAAGATGAAAACCCAAAAAGGGAGTCTTAAAACCAATGGAAGAATTGAGTTGAAAACCCGTAAAGGGGGACTTAAGTGAATTTTGAAGTTTTGACATTCAGCAAACAGACCCTCTTGAGAATCAGATATCTCAGTGAAAAGCTTCAGGAAAAGATTCTACCTCGGTCGATGGGCTCACATATCCTTCATGCATTAGATGTTTAGGACATTGTATCATGTTTTATTCTCTCTTTTTTCTCATGTTTTCCATGACCTTTCAAATATTTCCAAAATTTATCAATCTTAATGAAGTACCATTTGTGCCTTCTCTTATCGTTTCTATAAGCATTATGCAAGTAGGTTAATATAGATTCATGATAAGAAAAAGATTTCTTGGTGTTATTGTGTTCTAGCCTTTTAAAGTGCAGGTGATCCAAAGACAAAATTAACTCGACATTCAGGTTTTCTACGGTATACTCAGACCTCATGCACCAAGATATGAGAGTACATCGAGATCTGATGACAAAGCAAGAGAATCGTGAAAATAAAAGGACTACAAGGCAAAAACCTGAAAGGGCGTCAAAAATGGGAGAAAAAGAAAAGAAAAAGATAAGAAAAGAAAAAAAGAAAAAAAGAAAAAATATCCAAAGTGAAAACCCGAAAGGGCGCTTTGAGAAGCAAATCTAAAGTGAAAACCTAAAAAGGTGCTTTAGAGAAAAATTTTAGAAGCTCAAAAGGAAAGAGCTAAAATGGTTGAACCCGAATGCGAGATGAGGTACTGCTACTACAAAGAACCAAAAGAGTGTGTAAGCAAGTAGAAACCAAGATTGGTCGACCAAAAAATGAAAATGATTGGTCAATCCGGAGGTGTTGCTATCCATACATCCTATGTAGTTAGGCATCCCTAACTTAAGAGCATGCTAACTCATACTGTTGTGTGTTTTGAATGCTTCCGAATTGGTGCAAGTATACACGTCACAAGTTATAGTATAGAATAGATATCGTCTCCACAAGGATTGATGTAACTCTAGATTCTAACTCGTTGCACTGAAAATAGGAATAAATAGTAATGGTAGGTGTGTGAAGAAAACAAGTAAATTAAACTAAGCAAAGTAAACAAATATTGGAAAGTAATCGAATGAGAGAGTAGCCCAGGTTATTGTGAGCAGTGGTGTGATAGTTGAATGGATAATCTCAGCAATTGATTGCTTAGGTAACTTGATTGTCGTGGCAACTAAGACCAGCTGAATTGTCGTGGCAAGTGATTATGCCGCGACATTGGTTCAATTACCATGGCAACTGGTTCCTTTCTTCAAGATTCGGTGAAGCGTTCTTCAATGTCTTCTTGTTATCCCTAACCCAAAGAACTGGTTAATTATGCATGCCTTGGTGATACATCCCTGTGTTAACTTTGGGTAAACAAAAATCAATCTTTCGCTCCTCTTAGCCGTTGAAATCTAATCCTTATTCCTAAGATGGATTAATCTTCACCAACGATATTTTGAATGAAGATCATGCTTATTCGTTTCTTGAATCTGACTCTCCCGAGTCCAGATAAATGGATAACTCTTGATATCCTCTCCCAATTCACTCGAAAGAAAAAGTAAAAACCAAGAATGAACAAACCTTGAATTTAAATTGCAATAAAAAACCTAAAACATTCAATCATTTATCACAACCACAAACCCAAGATAACCCAAGCCAATTTAATTTAGTTCATGGCTAGGTTCAAAAGAAATACAAAAGAATAATTCCCAAGCATGAATCATACAGAAATAAAGAAGAAGAAGAATAATGTGTGATCTGCTCTATCTTTAGCCCAATTCTCTCACCAATTCGACTCCCTTGGCTGTGATTTGATCTTCTGTATTTAAAATGGGTGATCCGATCGATTGTGTGTTGATAGAAGGAGCTGGTTCTCATAGGAATTCTTTGAAGATAGGGGCTCTTATATGATCAAACTCTTGAATTTTGCAGATTATGTTGTTGGTAGGATAAAGCTTGATTTAATTTGGATAAAATACAATAAATCTCTTCCATCTTTATGTCCAAAGACTTCTCACAAGGTTGAGTCTTTATCTCCAAAGACTTCTCACAAGGTTGAGTCTTTATCTCCATCAAATTCTGCTTGAAAATCCAGATCTTGGGGAGTTATCCCCTGCTTTTCGATCTTATCCCAAAATTGGGGCAAAATCATCCAGGTATGTCACGACAATCTGGCTCAGAAATGCATTTGGAAATGTCCCCTACTTTTCATGGCAACTCATTCAGAATTGGCCCCTACTTGTCACGGCAAAACTCGCTTGCCACGACAATCTTAACCTGCACAAGATAGAACACACTAGCAGCGTCTTTTGGACTAAAAATAATCAAAATGCAATACCAAGCTCAATAACGAAGGAAACTGGGAAATAATGCCTAAATGATTAATAATTCAACTAAAATGTGCCTAAGTCTAACAATAATACGAGTAAAAAGGGCAAGAAAAATAGTACTTTTACACACTCAACACACCCTCAAACTCAAACTATTGCTTATCCTCAAGCAATGCAAAACACAAACAATTACTTGTCAAGGCTTTTCTACCAAGAACAATCTTCTTACCTAACTTCAACCCTCAGAACCGTGGCACAAAGTATGATTACCATTCAATTTTTCGGATAGCACAGAAATTACCTGAGATTAGACTATAATGCTCGTGAGAATGTGTGTGTAGAGTTGTGTAGAAGTTGAATAATAGGATTCTATGTGAACAATAGGTTTTATCAATATTAATTACCAGGGCATTTAAGTTTACTAGAGCCAATTTCGGGCACCTCTAGTGATTTTTTTAATGTGTGACAACTAGAGCCGGTTTCGAGCACCTCTAGCAAGAATTTATTTTTATTCCAATTTTAGTTTAGGCTAGAGCCGGATAGGCACATCTAGCTCAAATTTTAAATTACCCAATTTTTAAGCAACCTAAGTTCACTAAGTCTCCCTTAATCAATAAGTCACAACAGTGTCAAATAATATTCAACATTATAGTAAAATCCTAAGTGTTTTCCATGCAAACCCTAAAATTAAGGGTTCTATCAATTAAGTACAGTGGCAAAATTCATCATAGGGTATCACAGCAGGTTCCGAAAGTTCTACTCGGGTATGACAAGTAACATATGCAACTATATGATAAACACAATGAATGCAACTAGCTAATTATGAAACAACCGAAAACAAACCCCCCAAACTCGAGAGAAGCATAATCCTCAATGCATGAAACAAAAACAAATAAAAACTAGAAAACAAAATGATAATGAAAATGAATTAGTCGAAGAGGTCGTCACCATGAATGACTAGTTTCCTTTGAGCCATTTGCTTGGTTCTTTTTTCGGCTCATGGTGGTTGTGTACGCAAGGCTGGTGGTGCAGTTGGAACTGTAGTTTCCGTACCCTCATCATCTGACTCATCATCCTTGTCGGCTTCCTCTAATTCAAAACTTTTTCACTTTGATTCGATTTTGGATGACGCAACCGGTGGTGACTTCCTTGGTGCAGAAATAGACTCGTCTGAATCTGAAAAACTATGAATGGATTCAGTACGAGTTGGTTCGGTCATAGGTTCCTTACCTTTTGTTGGAGCATTAGTTGTCGAGGCAATGTTGCTAGGTGCATCATCAGTTGCCATGGAAAGTAGTTCGGATGGGAAAACGAGGAAAGTAATGGTGCTATCGGGGAAAGTTTCCAAGATAACTCTCATGAAGGCGACATCACGGTCCTTCATGTATCGTATTAACATCACCTGGAGTGTCTCTATTTTCTCTAATCGCTTAGTTAATAGGCGGAGAACTTCGGCAATTCCTTCGATACTTGTCATAGCATGAACACTTGCCATGGCATGTGCACTTGCCCCGGCATTTTTGGTTGCCTTGACAGTAGCTGGAGCCGAAAGTGGTTGTGTTGCCTTCGATTCTCTAGCGAGTTCCTCACCCATTATTTTTAGACATTGACTTTGGGACCACGCACGTTTCTCAACCATTTTCTCGTCTAACACATCAATTGGCACATGTTCTTTTGCGCATAATGCCGATATTAGATTGGGGGAAAATAGTGTTCATGTATCCCTTTGACTACAAGCATAAATCGCATCAACAATGATTTTTCCAATATTAATAGTGCGTTTGTTCAAAATAGAATGGGGGAGTAATAAACGAGAATACGAAATCGTAGTATTATGCGTAGTAGGCAACAAACAAGTTTTAAGGAAATTGTTCCATAGTTTGGTTGCCAACTTCAATAGGATACGGTTCACCGTCGCCTTTAAATTTCCTTCGTTCCACTCGGCTCCCTCAATTGTAAGATCACGGAATACCTTCTCCACTTCGTTGGCTATGATTTTCGCAACAAATTTTGAGTGCTCGTCCTTTTCAATATATAGCCCAAAGTAGGTGTTCATGGCATCAGATTCGACAAGAATCGCCCTACCATGCACATAAATGCAGGGGTTATCCGGTGTAGAAAGATATGAATAGAATTCCCTTACCTATGATATATTTTCGGGCTTTGGTTGTTCACCGAAAATTTTCCATTGATGTTTCTTTATGATCTTGTAGATGGTATTTTCAAGCTCGTAGTTCTTGAGAGACACATCATACTCGAATCCAAGCTCTTCCCATACCTTTCGATTGGAAAATTTAGTAAGGTACCGCTTTTCAATGAGTAGGGTTGAATACTGTCGGAAAGAGGGCTCGCCCTTCTTTGAAAAACTCACCTTGGGAATTGGTATGAACTTTTTGTCCATGACTATTTGGGTTTCTGGTTGGAAAGAAAATCAAAGAAAACTAAGAAGAAACTTAAGAGTTTTCACAAAGAAAAGAGAAGTAAAGAAAAAGATGGACTAGATGGAAGATATGGATTTAATGGTTTAGTGAAAATATAGTAGAAGTGATGGATGGGTACTCTACCAATTGGGAAAAGAATAGAAAAGAAGACAAATGTTAGGAATTGGGTAGAATGGGCTGCTCAGGTATAATGGGAGGAAAAAATTTTGGTGAAAAGGATTGTGAAATCCCTAACAGCCGAAAATTTGGATTTATATGGGTGATTAAATCCCCTAAAAATTGGCCCATTATCAAATTCAAGGGATAGATGGAATTCTATCTTTGGCCCAACTCCTCTTTGTGAACTTTTATCCTAAAATTCAAATAAAACAAAGAGATATATATTAAATAAAAAAAGATGAAAATCAAGGAAAAAGATAAAACTAAAATAAAAAGATAAAAAGAACAACTAAATTAAAAGAAAGGATAAAAACTAATGCTAAAAAGAAATTACAAAATAAAATAAAATAAAATAAAGAAAATGACAAATGTAGCTAAACAAAAATAAAAATAAATAAAAAGTCAGTAAAATGAAAAACTAAAAACGAAAAGCCCTTAGAAAGAGCATTTTCATACATCTTCCAAGGATATGGTCTCCTTGTCACGAGTTACACGTGCACCGGTATAGTGCTTCAACCGTTGTTCGTTATCTTGTCTTGGCAACATCTTCCTTGCGCTTGCCTTGGCAAGTGGTAGCTTCTTATCCGGAACTTCATCATTGATCTTTGAGTTCACATCTTTCTTGTACCGCTCCAAGGTGTCAATCAACATATTTCCCTGGTCAGATTGCAACTCAAAGGATAATGTCACGATCAAGGTGTTATCCTTTCCCAAATAAGCATAACTCACTTGCCCTGGCAGTGAATTTAACTTTAAGGTGGGTGGTTGCTCAATTGAAGTCTTAGGGGAGTTAAGTTCCTTACGTGGATAGTCAAGAAATTTGGAACATTTACCCAGTTGGCTCATAATCTGATTTTCTTCTTGTTGGGCTACTTCGTCTAGCTCTTGTTCCTCGATGTTCTCAAATTCAAATTCGGTAGTCAAATAGTGATCATGCCAATATGTCTCGAGCTTTACATCAAGGAAATCAACCTTATGGCATTCCTTTAGGTCATCTGTACATTTGAGTGCTTTAAAAACGTTGAGTGTCACTTGTTGCTCATTCAACCGCATCGTGAGTTATCCTTTTTCGACATCAATCAATGTTCGTCCATTTTCTAATAATGGTTTTCCAAGAATGATAGGTGCGTACTCATTTACTCCACAATCTAAAATAATAAAGTCAGTGGGAAAAATAAATTTATCTACTCTTACCAAAATATCTCCAGTTTTACCCTCAGGTTGAATGTAGGATCTATCGGCAAGTTATAGCATGACTGTAGTGGGTCTCGCATTTCCTATGCCTAGTCGTTGGAAATCAGATTTTGGCATTAGATTTATGCTTGTTCAAAGGTTACACAATGTTTTGCCAACATAACGGCTACCAATAGTGCATGGTATCGTGAAACTGCCCGAATCCTTCAGTTTTGGTGGTAATTGGTTATGCGACATCGTCGTACATCCCTCTGTCAAGGCAACCGTCTTAAACTCGCTCAGCCTAGTTCGCTTAGAGACAATGTCTTTAAGGAACTTAGCATAATTCGGTATCTGCTCTATTGCCTCCACCAATGGCAAGTTGATGTGAACTTGCTTCAAGATATCAAGAAACTTCTTGAACTAGTAGTCATGTTTCTGCCTCCTTAGCTTCTGTGGGAATGGTGGTGGAATTCTAATCTCCTCGCTTTTTCTTTTCTCATCCCAGTCGGCACTCTTGGATAGACTTGTTGTAGCATCAGGACTTGTCGTGGAAACTGCGGGGTTATTAGATGGGCTTGCCGTGGCAACAGGACTAGTTGTGACGTCCGTTGGAGAGTCATCATCAATTGGTGTTGTGGTGTTGTTGGATACATTTTTTCGAACGGGATCACTATCCTTAGATTGGATAAGTCCATTATTCGTCTGTGATCCGCTTCAGGTGGTGATCACTTTATATTGTTCATGGCCCATTTCGTGCGCAATCTCAGTGTCACTGGACAAACCTCCTTGTGGCCTTTTGTTCAGAATCTGAGCAAATTGCCCGACTTCCGTCTTCAATGCTTTTAAGGTTGCGCCTTAATTCTACATTGGCATCTCGGCCCTATTGATAAAAGCATCAGTTTTTTCATGAAATTACTACTCTCAGCCATATAAGATTCATTTTTCAACATAAAAGCATTAATAGAGTTTTCCAAAGAATTAGATGTATGTTGTTGCGGCATCTATTTTCGTGGCATGTTCTGCTGGAATCCTGATGTTTCTGTACTCTGGCGTTGCTAAATCTCAGAGTTGTTCTAATTACTCCATGAGAAATTATGATGCTTCTTCCAAGCCGGACTACATGTGTTGGAAAACGCATTGTTGTTTCGATTGTAGTTTCCAACATAAAAGCTTGACTTTGGGTTCTGCGGACATTTAGAAGAATCATGGTCAGCATTACATAATTCACAAATATGACCTATTACCTTGACCTTATGTGTGCTACTGGGTTTCTGCATATTCTTAACTAAATTGGTTAATGTGGACAGTTGCACTGAAATAGTATCTAACGAATCAAGTTCAATTGTCGAAGCATTTCGCCTAACTATTCCCCTTCTAGTGGTTGGGAATTGATAATCATTCTTGGCAAATTTGTCCAAAATCTCTCAAGCTTCCTCTACTAATTTGTCTAGAAGCGTGCCATTCACCGAGGTATCTAGCATCAACCTAGTTGGTGCGTTGACTGAATTGTAAAACATTGTTATTTGCATCCAATCTCTGAATTCGTGCATGGGACATTTTCATAAAAGCTCCTTATACCGCTCCCAAGCCTCGTACATGGACTCGCCACCTGCTTGTCAAAAAGAAGTAATGTCATTACGCAGTTTATCAGTCATGTTTGTAAAACTAAATCTAGAAAGGAAACTCCGTCACAAATTTGTCTAAGATTCTAAAGATCCGGATAGGATACTATTCAACCAAGTTTTTACCCTATCCCTCAGTGAATATGGGAATAATTTCAGCCTTAGGACGTCCTCAGGAACTCCTTGTTACTTGAATGAATCACATATTTGTAAGAAAGATTTAAGATGTTTATGGCATCCTCAGTCGTTGATCCACCAAATTGACCTACTGTATTGATCATGTTGAACATCACAGGCTTCAACTTGAAGTGGGTGGCTTGAATCTCAGGTTTGGCAACTCCTGGAGTGAGACCGTCAAGATCTTGCTCTAAGTAGTCTCGGATGGGTCTATTTCGTATGATGTCCGGTTAATTTCGTAAGGTCACCACGCTTCCTGCTGCGGCATTCTGATTGTCGTTGACATTCAAATTGCCAACTAGATCATTAGATAGATCTGTCATCTCTTTTCTCAACTCTCTTCTTCGTATATGAAAAACACGTTCGATTTTTTGTTCGAATGGATAATCTGGTGTTGTCGTTCTTGCCCTGGTCATACACCAATGCAAAACCAAATGTTTTAGCCTTTTGAAACTAAACACGAGTCAATCCCTAGCAACGGTAAAAACACTTGTTGCATGTTTTGAATTCTTCGCAATTGGTGCAAGTATACACGTCGCAAGTTATAGTATAGAATAGATATCGTCTCCACAGGAATTGGTGCAACTCTGGATTCTAAATTCTTGCACTGAAAAGAGGAATAAATAGTAATGGTAGGTGTTTGGAGAAAATAAGTAAATTAAACTAAGCAAAGTAAAAAAAGATTGGCAAGTAATCGAATGAGAGAGTAGCCTAGGTTATTGTAAGCAGTGGTGTGATAGTTGAATAGATAATCTCGACAATCGATTGCTTAGGTTACTTGATTGTCGTGGCAACTAAGGCCGGCTGAATTGTCATGGCAAGTGATTATGCCGCAACACTGGTTCAATTGTCGTAGAAACTGGGTTCCTTTCTTCAAGATTCGGCGAAGTGTTCTTTAATGTCTTCTTGTTATCCATAACCCGAATAAGTAGTTAATTTTACATACCTTAGTGATACATCCATGCGTTAACCTTGGGTAAACAACAACCGATCTTTCGTTCCTCTTAGCCGTTGAAATCCAATCCTTATTCCTAACATGGATAAATCTTCTCCAACGATCATTCGAATGAAGATCATGCTTATTTGTTTCTTGAATCTAACTCTCCCGAGTCTAGATAAATGGATAACTCTCGAGATCCTCTCACAATTCACTCGAAAACAAAAGTAAAAACCAAGAATGAACAAACCTTGAATTTAAATTACAATCAAAAACCTAAATCATTCAATCATTTATTACAACCACAATCCCAAGATAAACCAAGCCAATTTAATTTAGTTTATGGCTGGGTTCAAAAGAAATACAAAAGAATAATTCCCAAGCATAAATCGTATAGAAATAAAGAAGAAGAAGAAGGAGGAGGGGGAGAAGGAGGAGGAGGAGGAGGTGCGATCTGCTTTATCTCTCGTCCAATTCTCTCACTAATTTGACTCCCTTGGCTACGGTTTGACCTTCTCTATGTAAAGAGGATGATCTGATCGGTTGTGTGTTGATAAGAGGAGTTGGTTCTCGTTGGAATTCCTTGGAGATAGGGCCCTTATCCGATCAAACTCTTGAATTCTACAGATTGTGTTGTTGATAGGATAAAGCTTGATTTAATTTGGATAAAAGACAATAAATCTCTTCCATCTTTATCTCTAAAGACTTGTCACAAGGTTGAGTCTTTATCTCCATCAAATTCTGGTTGAAAATTCAGATCTTGGGGAGTTATCCTTGATTTTGGATCTTATTCCAAAATTGGGGCAAAATCATCCAGGTATGTCACGGCAATCTGGCTTGGCAAGGCCTTCAGAAATGTCCCCTACTTGTCACAGCAACTCCTTCAGAATTGGCCCCTACTTGTCACAGCAAGACTCACTTGCCAAGACAATCTTAACTTGCACAAAATAGAACACACATGCAGCGTCTTTTCGACTAAAAACAACCAAAATGCAATACCAAGCTCAATAACAAAGGAAACTAGGAAATTTTGCTTGAATGCTTAATAATGCAACTACAATGTGCCTAAGTCTAACAATAATATAAGTAAAAAAAGCAATAAAAATAGTACTTTTACACACTCAACACATACTATTAAAACATCTTGTTTATTTTTCTTGACAGGTACTAAAGAAATAGGCAAAAGATTGGATTTTTCACTCCACATCTGAAGAAGTAGATCTCAAGCAACAAATATCTTTCTATGCCAACACGAAAAGATATCGGGGGATTGTTTCAATATTTTCAAGCTTCAACCTTTTGGGAAGCAAAAGAAATGTTTCTTGGTACTCATGTTGTGCGGAAACAAGGTGCCATTTCATAGTGAAAGGTTCTATATAGGAAGAACTCGTAGCTCTAGAATTTCATAGCGAAAGTTTCTATATAAGAACCCGAAGCTCCAGGATTTTAAAGCCAAAGGTTTTATATAGGAAAAACCCGAAGCTTTAGGATTTCAAAGCGAAGAGCTCTATATAGGAAGAACTCGCAACTTTAAGACTTGAAGGTGAAAATTTTCTATATAGGGAGAACTTGCAACATGAAGAGATATCGCTAAAGACAAGCTAAAAGCTCTATATAGGAAAAACTTGCGGCTCCAAAGACTTTAGACGAAATAAGGGAAAACCAATTCCATATAGGAGAGACTCGTGGCTCCGCACCCCCAAACAGGGAAAAGGGATAAAATTAGTGCTTATAATCTTTACTTTATTCTCGTTCCACCATAATGAGAAAAGAGGAGCAGCTGTAAACACTAATATTATCCGAGTCTATTGACATGGGTTATTATTATTATTATATTTATTTAATGTTATTATTATTGTTACTATTATTATTATTATTATGTTGTAAATAAAAATAGATACAAAAATTATATGAACCCATTAATTTAAATTATCCAAATCAAGTCCATTTACATAGTTTGAGATCCATCAATATTATTAGGCTCGTTTTCCCCATTAAAAACCCTAGTGTGATCTAATCCTTTTCTTTATCATTGGCGTAGCTGACCCTGAGTCATTGGATCATAGTCATTGGATCAAATATGATCCAACAGGCCCAAATGAAGCTGAAAATTCCATCAGCTTGCGCGTATGATACACGCTTGGGCCTTTCATCTTCCCACGCGCGCGTGCAAGGCACACCGAGGCTATTGGACTCCCACAAGCCACGTGTTCGCATCCAGTGATGCCACGTCATCTCTTATGGGCCATCTGGACCGTCCATCTTTAATCAATCTTAGACATTGGATCAGATTTAATCTAACGGCCCATATCTCATTTGATCGAGAGAGACCCTTTACCTCTCGTCCTCTAATGTTGATACGTGTCATCATTGACGGTCATCCGTTTATCACGGATCAAGGATCGCCATCCCACTGACTCTCCAACCACCGTGCCAGTAAAATCATAAAAAAAAGAGGCGTTAGAATCACAAATCATCAACAGTGTTAGAATTTAATGTAAATTCAAGAGATTGAATATATAAAACAATGTAAAAAATCCCAGTTGTAATCAGTTTCGGATAATAAAAAAAATCAGAAGGTATTGTTCTTCTGTCTATTTATTTCTCTTACATATCATAAACAGGATAAAAAAGAAAACAACAACGGTGAAGGGTTTACCTTTAAGGTGTTTAGACTTCTCGTCGTCCGGTGACAAGCCTTTCAATCTCCTCTTGAGCTGTGCATAGTGAATCGGACGGTTGAGTTTTTTTATAAAGATTGGTATTATTTTTCTAAAAAGGAAGGATTTAGGGATTTGATTTTTAAAAACCAAGGTTAGATTCAGTTTTGGGAGTGAAAAAAGTGTTTTGATTTTTTTGGTGTTCGCCGACGCCGGCGAGCGGCGGCTGGCGAAGTGGGACGGAGATTAACACGGTGGGGGATTGCCGGTTTCTGGGTTTGAACCCAGATATGGGTGAGCACGCAGCGGTGTTCATCCCATTTTAGATAGAATAAGGGGATTTTTGGGGTGGTTTAAAAAATTATAAAGGGTCTAAATTTTTGCCTAAAAATGTCTTTTACACTTGGATTTAAATATAAAATGAGTTAATTGCTTCATAAGGACCTCCGCCCCAAAATAATCACCACCGCAGCCCTTTCGCCTTCTTAAATTCATCTCGTGATCCCTGAAACTTTCAAAAGATTTTCAATCCAGTCTCTATTTCCGTTTTAATCCAAGTTCCAGTGGCCAAACACCCTTTTTAGTCCCTTAAATTTGTTTTGTTTTTTAATCTGGTCTAACCCAATGGTATATCCCTTTTTTCCTCCTTGTTTTCTTTGGGTCTATTTAATTTTTAGCCCTGCTCTGCATGCATATTTAAGTTTCAGCACTATCAATTTATTTTATTTAATTTCAGTCCTTTAAATGTTGATATTTGATGTGGTTCATGTTTTATATATTGCTCTTTTTTCGTACTATGTACGTTAGTAAGTATGTTATATATATCCCAATAGGTAATTTTCACACGTATATATTTTACATGCATGGTAACATATAGTATTATGTCATTTATATTGTGGTACTTTTAATATACATACATGTTTTAAATTTCATGTTTTATTTATTATCTTGTACTTATCGTTGACATTTTAATTGTTTGTGCATATATTTGTTGCATATAGTTTTAGGTATTATTATTTCGGTATTTTAGTGGGAGTGTCATCTCCTTTGGTACGTGGATACCAAGACACTTTATTCATGTTATCATGCATGCATTTTTAGGGATTAGGCTTTAAATTAAACCAAATATTAATTTTTCTTAGTAAACATGATACAAACCTTTAGCTACCAATTTTTGGGCGTGGTGGGGGTGCAAATCCTTCCCCACTCATAACCGACTCTCGAACCTAATTTTAAATCTCTGGTTTTGTATTTTCGGTGTCTGATCTACCTTATCCAATTGACCGGTAGCGACTCCAAGTCTTGATTTCAAAATACGAGCTTTTTTCAAATCCCCCAAAATCAAAATTTTCAAGAAAGGTGGGAAACATTGGTTTTTTTAGTCGCTACACTCCCAGATTCAAAAACTACTTCAGTTCACTTAATCCTCAAACATGATGTCAGACTTTCTCAAGCTCGACGACCACCCTTGCCCGTGTTGCTCCTCCTAGCTTTCTTAGGCTATCATAGATGGATGATGCAACGAAGATGAATATGGAAAGATGGAGAGAAAGTTCACGTGAGTCTAGAGTCAAGAAATCTATAATATTGTACTTCAATTGTACTTTCATTATTTATACTTCTCCAAAGTCAATCTAAGCTACAACGAGGTAATTTCTTGCATGTTCCATATTCTTTAATTTGCTGCATGAAATCAAACTCATCTTGGTCAGCCTTCTAACATCTTCTCTTGTAACCATTTTCCAGATGAAAATGACATTAGATCTTCACAACATTAAACAAGGTTGACAGCCCTCATTTGTGGTACCTTTTTACCAAAAAGCCCAATTAACTTCCAAAAAATCTCAAACATAACCAAACGATCTAAATATCCAACTAAGCCATCAAGAGCAAGGGTCGGGTCAATGCTAACCCATTAACTTAAAATTTTGGATTGTTCGATTACATGTTGAGTGTTCTTGGGTGGTAAGCATGTTTGTGGTGATTTTATGACATTTGATGTTATAAAGTTGTAAAAATGGTACTAAATGACCTTATAATACTTTCATAAGCTTTAGTAATAAGCTAGAGCTTAAAAAGTTGGTTTAAGATAGGTTAGATGTGATTTTTATGCTTAAAATATAGAAATATGAGCATTGGTATTGATTCTAATTCATCAAGTATCGATATCATATGGATACCCTTAAAAATATAATCATACTCATATAATGATATCAATATTGTTTTGCCTTAAAGAATTATAATAAGCTCTCTGAGTATCGATACTATAAATGATAATCAATACCCCTAGATTAAGTAGTGATACCCAGGGGTGAGTATCAATACTTATAGTCTAAATGGTTCACAATTGTATTTAATACTTAGTATTGACTTTATAGGACTTATTAAAGTCATACGCTATCAAATGACTAAAATACCCTTATGGATAATGTTCTAAGATGTAAAAAGACTTAATCAAAAATAAGTTGAGGAATTTAGTAAAAGCCTATGCCATGTTTATGATTATTAAATGTATCATTTGTGCTAATAATTGTGATTCATAATGACATTACTGTCATATATGAATATATGTGACAATATTTATCTATGTGATTTTAATGGCACTCAAGATAAATACTAAGAAATATATATTTATAAATTTGACCTTAGTGACATGCAAGATACGAACACGTGAGATATACATAAATTTGACATTAGGGTGCGTGACTACCAGTCTATCGAGGTGATATTGTAGTACATATGAATTTCTTTTTGAAGGATAAAAGGAGTTTCATATATTAGCTTGAGATATAATTGTGTGGAAAAGGTACTATTATTATTACTATATTATAGTTGTGCAAATGAGGTATCTTTATTATAATAGTATAGTTGTGTAGAAAAGGTAATACTATTGCCTATGTGGACATGGTATTATCATATTTATATGTGCTCGATTATTGTTTGTGACAATAATCTTGTAGTGTGATATGCTTCCTAGCTATTATGCATGGTGTTTATGCTCATGCCTCTGCTTTTTCTCACATTAAATGCTTCAGTTTGAAAATTGTATGAAGTTTATACCCAAGTGAGAAAGATGTCACCCAATCAGCGTCGCTCTTTGGAGGAGGATACTGGAGAAAACCAAAGAAGAAAGAAAGTAAGAAGTATAATATGTATTTCAGTTCGTAAAACAAAGGGATGGAGGTTGTCTTTTATAACAAAAATGAGAGGCATAATAGCAAAGAGGAAGCGTAAAATCGCTACCTAAAATCCGACCAAAATCTTTGAAAACAACAAATCTGTTATTTGAAAATTTTAAACCGATGCGGTAGGAATATTATATGATAAAATATATTTTAACGTCTAAAATATTTTTGGTAAAAATTATTACACAAACAATGTCAAAAAAAGAAATACACATAAAATGGTAATGGCCTAAAATTACGTGGCCAGATCGGACTGAGAAACTAATAAAGAGTAGACAGTCCACAACAGGTAACCTCTTAACAATTGACAAATGGCACATTGGTTGGTAAGTGGTAGTCACATAATCCTGGCCTGTCAAGCAAGAGGCCCACCCACGTGGTCTAAGACTTAAGCCTTGTCAGTCTCCTTGAAACAGAGAGTAGCGGATGCCCGAGCCGAGGCTCGTCTAGTGGTATGGCTGTTTGTGGTGAAGTAGTTCTTGACGCTATGGGTAAATGGTTAATTAGTTTTACGTGATAATTGGGTATGTGTTCGAGCCTAAATATTGAGTTATGGAGTATGTACGAGGGACTTTTATGTGCATAGTCTATTGATGTTAACATGCTCATTTTAGAGTTAAGCTTTTAGAGAGTGTAAATCGATCTTTTAGGAGGACTCTTTTTTGTTTGTCATATTGTGCATTTATTGGATAGGTCATAGGTGATACTTATCGTTCATGTTCCTAAAGAAGAAAATATAATTGTGGATGGTATAGTTAAGATGACCTACGATGATTTGATTTGTCACAGAGTTTTTTCGTCCCTAAATGAGATTTTAACTTTGCTACATAATGATGTTGGGCAGTAGCCTCTTCATGTGAGGCTATTTTGTTGATTGGTTCTAATGTTTTCTTATTAATATTGTTCGGTGTACCTCCAATTAAGTTTAAAAAAAATTTAACGAGACATCGAATAATATCTCTTCATTTATATATAAAAAAATAAACAGTATAAATAATTTTATCAATAAGACTAATGTCTCACCGATATAGATATGCTTCTTTACATTGTCGCCAATTTTTTCAACAAAATTAATAAATTAAAGTACATTTTCTTCTTTATCATAATTAAAGTATCCTTTCAATAAGATATTTTTCTGTCGATTTTAATATCAAATACCAACTAGAATTTAATATGAAATTTTTTTCGACACATCAAATCTAAATTTACTCTTAATGCCAATAAAAATAACCTAATTTTGATTAAGTTTCAAGTGGCAGAGAATTTTAAAAAGATAATAATGACTAAAATACATTTTAACCACTTTTTAAGTATAAAATATTAACAATTAAGTTTTAAGTGACATTAAATTTTAGTTTTTATTACAAAATAACTATTGAGTTGTTATATGTCGTTACGTGAATAACGTAGTAGTTACAAAAATTTGACAAGTAGAACGTTTAGTCCTTCATATTTACACATTTAATCAATTTAGTCATAATTTAATTTTTATTATTGATGTCTATATTGATTGAATGAGTAAATACGGAAGAGTAAATGTGATATTATTATTATTATTATTATACAAAATTTTATAACTATTATATCACCTATTAATAGAGTTAATGGTTCAGTGATCATTTTATAAGAAAAATTAAAGTTTAATACTCACTATATATTTTTTAAAAGTTTAGTGACCATTATATATATATAATTTTTAGATAGTTTAATGACATTTGTGTAGTTTACCTTTAAAATAATGATTAAACAAGTAATTTTAAGTATAATCTTAATTATTGATTCTCGTCGCATCAAAGTCTAACCTGCTACTTGCCTTTTCCACTCTCTCAACCGAAGCTCATTTTTCAACGACCATACTACCGGAAAATCCGGTTCCGATCCGGTTCTGGCTGTGAAATAGATTCGGCTATAGGGAGCATGACTATTGAGATTCAAAGGAAAGGGATGCCGATCCCCGAAGGAGACCGCCAACGAGTGGCCAGAGGGAAACGTCCGACGTCTTCTTCAACTCGAGCGGCGGCTCGACCTGTGGTTCGAGCTAGAGTTCCGCTCCGGCAGTTGTTTCGGGTAGCTTCCGTGGCCTGCGGGATACAGTTCGGGTGGGCTTTACAGCTGTCTCTCTTGACGCCTTACGTTCAAGAGTGGGCTAGCATCATATGGCTTTGCGGGCCGCTTTCCGGCCTCCTGGTGCAGCCCCTGGTGGGCCATATGAGCGACCGATGCACCAGCAAGTTCGGTCGTCGCCGACCTTTTATTGTTGCTGGTGCAGTTTTGATCATCGTTGCCGTTTTGATCATCGGTCACTCCGCCGATATTGGATGGTTGCTTGGCGACAATGAAAGCTCCCGTCCAAGTGCTATTCTGGTGTATGTTTTCGGGTTTTGGATTCTTGATGTTGCTAATAACACCACTCAAGGTCCTTGCAGAGCTCTTCTTGCTGATCTTACCGGTTAGTTTTTTTCTTTCCTTTTTTTGGGAACTAATTAAAACCTTAGAGCTGAATTAGCATTTTTTAATTGGAAAAAATTGGATTATTTCATTTTCTTTGGCTTTTTTAAAAAAGTAAAGCAAAGGGGTCATCACTCATGATGGAATATAAAATTATTGTTGCGTTAGATTTGTGATATTAGTAAATTACTTTATCTTTCTATGATCGCTTCTAGTGCTTGGTTTTTCCCCGTTTTTGAATAATTATTTGGTGGACGTTGTGACCCTTCAGAGTTCACATACGACATTGCTTATAATGATTAGTTGATTGCAATAATGTTTTTGTCAAATTTTGATTCCGTTCAGTTTGATGGACTATTCGATTGCTTTCAACTGAGTTTTGGTTGGTTTGCAAGTGCAGTGAGCCACTTAAGTGTTGAAGCTAATAAGTGATCACCAATTTAAGGTTGCATTAAATGGAACTTGATCAGATCTTTTTAACTATTATATAATCAGTTCATTTCCTTCAAGAATGAATAACCTTCCGAGATTATTCAGCTTTTGTATGGTGTATATGCCCTTCAGATGGTTTCAATTCCACAAGTTTGGCAATAATGGGTGATGCATTGTTGGTCTTCTAAGTTTGAACTTGTTAGAGCTTAACAAATACCTACTACTAACAGCTCTTGCAATTTCATGAAGTAGGATGCAAATTAGAATTAGACGGTCATAATTCAAGTGGAAAACAAGTAATCTTATACACACAAGTGAAGATGTTTGATTGCTGTTGTCTGTCGGTTTCCATTTTAACTGGAAAACAAGATAAGATACTTCTGTGTTGCTATTTTGCATGCAAATATACACACAAGAAAATTAAAAATAATCTTTTGGCTATTTCTATCGTCAAATACCAGTAAAAACTTCCCTGCAACTATTTCATGCATAAATATAAAACCTTGAAATCAGTTATAAATTCACATTCACTTCTGTCTTTCCCTCTTATTTCAGGAAAGGACCATCGAAGAACTCGAGTGGCAAATGCCTACTTCTCTTTATTTATGGCTATCGGAAATGTTCTTGGCTATGCAACAGGAGCATATGGTGGTTGGTTTAAGGTTTTTCCATTTACCTTGACAGCTGCCTGTGATGTTAACTGTGCAAACCTTAAGTCTGCTTTCTTTATAGACATTATTTTTATTGCAATTACAACATATCTAAGTGTTTTAGCTGCTAAGGAAGTACCTCTAGGTTCAGGTGATAGACCTACACCCCTTCATGAAGAGGGGTTTGAAGAGTCAGGTGGCCATGCTGAAGAAGCTTTTCTATGGGAACTATTTGGAACATTTAGATATTTCTCAGGGCCTGTATGGATTATCTTGTCTGTTACTGCACTGAATTGGATAGGATGGTTCCCTTTTCTTCTCTTTGATACCGACTGGATGGGTCGAGAGATCTATGGTGGTCAGCCAAATGAGGGGAGAACTATAATGCCGGGGTCAGAATGGGTGCATTTGGATTGATGTTGAATTCGGTTGTTCTAGGAGTCACTTCAGTGCTTATGGAGAAGCTTTGTAGCAAATGGGGTTCTGGTTTTATCTGGGGAGTTTCAAACATTGTTATGGCTTTGTGCTTTCTCTCAATGCTGATTCTATCATACGTGGCAAATCATATGAGCTACATTGGCCATGGTCTACCCCCAGTTGGCATTGTGATTAGTGCACTAGTGATTTTTTCCATCCTTGGTGCTCCATTGGCGGTAAATTGCTCGTTTTCTCCTCAGAAATCCATGTGACTTCTTATTGAATGTGTCTAGAAGTCATATAAATAGCAGTTTCTTTGGACTATGTATTTGAATGATTTTCTTGGTTCTAAGCATAAATCATCGTAAGTCTTCTGGCATCAAAAAACTAAAACATTGATCCTTAATTAAGGGTTGTTATTGCATTTTGGTTAAATCCTAGATTGCTTGGTCTTATATTTAAGTTGGGTCTCCCCACCTGTTGCCTATTGGTTTTAGAATCGCATTGAGTATAATTATAGGTCAATATTATTAGTATGGTAGTTGGATCTTAGAACAGGCTGAAAGTATGTTATGGCCTGAGGATGGGTTGGTTCTGCTAATGTCCCAATTAATCCTTTTTTCTTTCTCTAAAGAAAGAAAAAAAATAGGAGCATTCAGTTCGTGCATTCAACTAATTCTACTCGTATTTTATTTCAGATTACTTATAGCGTTCCATATGCCTTGGTATCCTCACGTATTGAGTCGTTGGGACTTGGCCAAGGTATAATATTTTATTTTCTATCTAAAATTGTTGCTTTTTTTTTTTTGTGTATTTGTGGAGAAGCAGTTAAGGCACAGATTCTGTTGGTTATTTTCTACAGGATTATCAATGGGTGTCCTAAATCTTGCTATTGTTATTCCACAGGTATTGCTTTGCACTTGACCTCATTTTTAATGTGATTATCTTTTTTTGATTGTTTTCGTTTTGTTAAAATGAACTTGATTGCTATTTGTTGTTCATTATAAAAAGGCAACATCCGTAAATTGTGAACATTGTTATGAATGTTTGAATTTTGATTGAAATAGCATGTTGCTACAATAGTTTTGTTATACTTGGTCTTATCATGAAGGATGCTAATGGAATGCTAAAGTCACGCATTCCAATTACATGCCTAGAAGCTTCTGTCCAATTTCTCTTACTCCTTAGGGAGATATCAAAAAAGTATTTATTTGATAGCATCATTTATTCTTGACATGATACAATCGCCTGTTGGATGGCTCTCAATCTTCAATACATCCTAACAGTTGGACCACTGATAGCCATATTTGACTTTCTGGTTTGATAGTTTATCTGATTGGAATTAAAAAGGTGATAGCCTGACCGGCATGGGACCACTCGATTTGAAATGATCATCTCATATTTGATACACGTTTGAGAAATAGAAGTGGACTGGATTCAACCTTTCCGGTATATTTCTTAAATAAGGTTTAAACAATTCATTTGACTTAATGTCACTAAAATAGTTTTATAAGTTGGAGCCATGTTAATTAACTTATGTTTGTAGGAAATAATGATTAGGTTTCGGAGTTGTTATTTCAACTTACCAAGGATTTTTTAAGAATGAGAACTGTGTCTCATGGACACACGTATGCAGAGAATGCATGTCTCACATCAACTTATTAAATACTTGTGAGCAACCACATCAGCAATTTGATGGGAAATGATTAATTTATGTATCACTTATTGTAGTTTAGTTTTTTAAATTATTTGGTCTTATGAACGTAATTTAACAATTTTTCATGATATGCATTTGGCTTAATAAATTTATTTGAGTACTTGTAACATTAATGGGTAGAAACACAATTTAATTCTCTGATTATAAAGAAAAAATTTTGAACTTTGGATGAACAACCATTGGTAATTTAGGAGAAGAAGCTTGGAAGTCTAACAGAAAAATAAAGGTCATTCAATGGCTAGTATAAAACTTCGTTGCATGTGTGTTGGAAACTTACATGGAGCAACATGTCATTTTTTGCTAATAATTTCATTAAGAATAGTCCGACCTCTCTTTTGTGCAATGAGAAAATTTTCCTTTCTAAAATGTATTCTTGCTAGCAAGGACCCTCTTTTACTATAATATTTTCAAAATAAGCAAAGACTTTTCCTTCCTATTATAGTTTTATCAATTTCCATGATATGTTGCAACTAGCAGCCGTTTCCTCGAGCTTCTCTGATCTTGAAACTTATTACTTTATTAGTGCATATCTGTTTGAAATTGCTAAATTTTATGCTAACCACATATTAACTTTGTAGCTAGGATTGGTAAATTCAAAATGCTGTCTTTATTTTGAACTCTATCATAATGAATTTTAGGGATAAATCTCAGAATTATACATGAACTTTGTCACAATGTGCAATATGACATGTGAATTTTGATTTGGTGCAATTATACAAATGAAAGTTTGAATTTGTTTCAGTTGTACACAAAAACAAAATCCAATTATTTTCTTATTGGGTAAATATAATTGTTTCTGTATGCAGAATATATAAACATAAATGATGCCACATCATCAACAACGGTAATTGTTTATGAAAATTGATTCAAGATCAACATTCATGTTTTCAATTGCACCAAATTAAAGTTCATGTATCATATTGGACACTTGATCAAAGGTTATGTCTGGTTTCGGAATTTATCCCTAAATTTTTCATTGTCTGCTCTGAACTTAAGCACTTATTGAATGCAAGATGTTACGGGATGTCCTCCATAATGTTGCTATGTAATGTTATGGATGCTCTGTTATCCTTTTTCAAGTATGTTCTCCTTAACTGCATCAAGCATGTTCTTTTAAAATGCCTTCCGTCTTGGGGCTCAGCATTAACCAATATGTTACGGGATGCCCTCCATAATATTGCAATGTGTAATGTTATGGATGTTCTTCTGTTATCCTTTTTCAAGCAATTGAAAATGTGATTCTTTGGGCTTTGATCAACAGGTTGTGGTGTCTCTTGGAAGTGGACCATGGGACCAACTATTTGGCGGTGGAAACTCACCAGCTTTCGCTGTAGCAGGTGTCGCAGCCCTCACCGGTGGACTGGTAGCAATTTTGGCTATACCTCGAAGTAGTTCACAGAAGCCAAGGGTCCTCCCATGAGGTAATTTGTTGTACCTCTTTATTGTTTGTCACTTGTCATCAACATGAACATTAAATTTGGATCCTCCCATGAGGTATTTTGTTGTACCTTATTTTTTTTGTTTGCTATCAACATGAATGCTAAATTTGTTCATACAGAAAGAATTTGTATATAAATATTGTTGCTTTATTGATTAATAAAATCGTTATGATCTGAGGTTTTGTTTGCCAATATGGTATTTTCTTGGCATTTGAAACACTGAATTACTAACTATATATTATGTTGTAAATAGTGAATGTCTGAGGTCTTTTAGAATTTTAGAAATCTGAAACCTTAATGCACAGCAACTTTCCAGAATTACTAATCGATGCTTCCCCTCAGAATGGAAAACGGTGGACATTAAATATTTTGCATATTGATCATGATGGAAATGTATATACAAATTCTTTAAATGTAATAGTTTACAAGTATTGTAGTTTTCAATGAAGTTTTGCCCAAAATGGAAATGTAGTTTGTAGATTCACTGAATTCAGGATGAGACAAGTTGTGTGATCAGTGGTGACTATTTTTTTTCCCTTTTTTGATGAAAAACCTATCATGTTTTTAGGGTTAGTTTAACATTAGGGGTGGGTTGGGTCGGGGATGACTTTGCTTTCTTCACTCTGATCCTTGCAAGTTTCGATGAATCTATGTCTCAAAAAATATCTCCAAAATTATAAACATAAATGATAAATTTAATTTTACCAACGATAAACAAATCATTTCAAAACTATAATAGTAGCTTAATAGTTTAACAATTTCTTTTCTCCAACACTTTTGTAGCCAAATCAATCTAATATATAGTGCTTGATGATGTTCTTATAAATTTATTTTCATGCTTCTTGTCATCAACTTATAATATGAAAAGTAAATATCATAAATTTATTAATAATACAAAAAGTAACTATCATAGATTTATATGCATCAATAATACGATAAGTAAATATTATAGACTTGTTTTTTCTGCGATTGACTCTAACAACATATTGTAGTAAGAAAAAAATTATTCAGATTAATTGGAATTCACTTACATAATTTTTTAAACCGTTAATAAATCTAATAAAATGTTAAAATAATCTAAATAAAGAACTTAGTCAAAGTCATAAAAATGCCAGAGTTATTTTAAAATAACAATTGCGAGAGAAGATAGAAAAACTCTAATAATGTCGGAAGGAAAAAGTCTAAAAGTTTATTTAAGTGCAAATCAGGGTATTCAGATTAACCTTGGAGTATGAAGCTGTCATTGACAAGGAAAAATAAACAAATGATTTATTTGGAAAGAGAAAAAGATCTGGAGAAAGAAAATAAAAGAATATGCGCTAGTGCGGTTGAAAATTTAAGAGTAGCCAGATTAAGGTTGAGATAAAGTTAAAGTAATAATAATATAGTTATATTTTTCAGACATATATTAGGGTATATAGGTAAATGTGTATATAAAATACAAGGATTTTTATGGATATTTTCGGAGATGCGATTTATATGGGTACGATTCAGGTATCTCACAGTTTAGATATATCAATCATCGTCCGCGTCCTCATTTGAGCTTCGGTGATAAAACTTTCTCGGTCCTCTGTCATCTTTCTCGTGGGTGAAGATTTTGGATATTCTTCGTTCTATCGATTCGAGTCCCCACGATTTTCGGTTATTCCTTACTTGATTGTCACCTCTATTAATATTAGGATAAAAATTTTATTTCAGACATTATTTCTGTAAATATAAAAAAATTGGTGATATAAATAAAGATAATGAGCATTTTCTTTTCAAAAGTACTTTTGGCAAAAAAATAACGAAAACTAAATTTTTTAATACTTTTCAACTAACTTAAAAAGTAAATTTACATAAAAATTACATATTTTACGTTGTTTTTGTTTCAACAATACTTTTAACTCCAGAAAGAGTACTTTTAATTCCAAGACTACTTCATTTGGCACCACAAGATAAGTAGCCTGTAGCTGCTGTTGGGATCTATTCCTTACCAAAGCTTCAACTTTTTTGAAAGGAAATGGTTGCAATTTGTAGTATTAAGGTTGTGCATTCTTCTGGTTTCAACCTGAGGGGGACACGTGTCTTGTGTGCTCTAATTTTTTCTCTATTTAAATATGAAAAAAGCTTGATTTATTTTAAGTGAAGGTTGTTGCTGTTTACGATTTGTCAGTTCGTGTGTGTTAGTTTACATAGAATTTCTCTGTTTCTGTTATCGTCTGAACATTGGAATAAAGTCATGTTCATCGTATCTTGATTTGCTTTCTTTCCCTGAGATTGAGAAAAGCATTTAAAAGGGATTGGAGCAGCAACTTTGGATGCAAATAAGGGCAACCCATGATTCAACAACTTTCTTTTTGTCAACAAATTAAAGCAAATAGTTAAGCCTTTCGCTAACATTATCTTCAATTCCTAAGTACTTAATTCAATACTTAAGGAGCATTTTCCTCTTCCCTTTTCCCAGTGTTGTAGATACTATTCTAAAAACAGCTTTCTTTTTACACATTCTGTGACCGAGACTGAATGCATCGATTTTGGAGTTTACAATATCGTCACAGCTGTTGCCTATGGCATTTTGATGGAACATTGGGAATTGGAGTAGTCGTTGTAATGGAATATTGGGCATTATTATCAAAATAGTAACATTTAAAACTTTATTTTTAAAATAGCACCGGGAAAAATTATTTCTCAACATAACACCCATATAGTGAATTCGTCATGAGTTTTAGGCAAAAGGTTAAAAATAACCCTTAACATTTGACCTTTAGGTCACTTTAGTCCATATTCTTTTTTTAGTGCAAATAACCGCCTAACGTTTTATTTTCATTCAATTTTCACTCTTATTTGATAAAAACCATTAATCAACTAACGGTCACTGCCTGAGACTAATGTGGATTGTCTGCATGGCATGAGGAGAAGACATAGCAATGCTACGTGGCACTTTGCAAACGTGGTGTTTTTAAAAATTAAAAAATTAAAAAATATTTTTTAAAAATAATAATTATATATATTCAAAAATAAAATATCCTAACATTTACAAATATTATCAAAATAATCCTCAAATTTGTAAACCTCAAATTCAATCACTCCTGTCGACGTTGGCCGTGTTGCCAACGATGTAATAAAGCGTCATCCCCTCGTCGAACGACCCACACACCGTTCGCCATCCGTTCTACCGCCGTTCATCGTGAATCGTTAAAATGGACCATTCAACGATTTCTCTTTCGCACGGCGTCGGTCAATTTTTGATGACGGGATCGTGGGGTAAATGATCGTGATGGTTCAGCGACTGATGTGGTAGGCGGCGGCGTGGCAATCGGCGGTGAAATTGGCTCAAATCGGGATTTGGGCTTGGGGAGTTAGGGATTTTGAAATTTGGGGGCTATTTTGTGAAATCTAAAAAATTTAGGGCTATTTTAAAAATAATTTTAAAAAATATATTTTTAACCAATTAGATGATGTTACGTCAACAAAGTGTCACGTGACATCACCTGATTGGTTAAAATATATAAAAAATAATTATTTTTATTTCTTTAAAAAATGTGATAGCATGTCAGCAAGTGTCACGTGGCATTGCCACATCATCTCCCATACCATGTAAACATGTCACGTCAGCCTCAGGCATTGACCGTTAGTTGACTAACAGTTTTCATCCAACGAGAGCGAAATTTGAACGAAAATAAAACGTTAGGTTGTTGTTTACACACAAAAAAATATGGGTTAAAGTGACCAAAATGTCAAACGTTGAGGGTTACTTTTAACTTTATGCCCGGATTTTATTATACTTTTTTTATTTTATAATGTAAATCGCCATGCATATATGGTGAATTTTATTTCTTAGTAATTTTTTAATTAAACTCGCTAGATATTCATGGCAAGTTCCATTAAAATTTATTTCTTTTAACGGATAATGATTTTATTATTTACATTAAAAAATTACCAAAAGCAAAACTGGTTATTCATATCTGCCAAATTCATTATAAGTGTGCTATGCTGAGAAATAATTTTCTTCTATCTATTTTGAAAAATAAAATTTTAAATAGTACTATTTTGGTGATAGTACCGGAATATTGAGTCTAAGCATAGCATCTATCTTATTTTGGGGAGAATGAAATCTATGTATTTGTTTGAGTTCCTTTCCAGATAACCAGTAGTACGATTTCATTTGCCATTGCAAGAAACGAATAGCACCAATCATTTTATCCAAAAAGAAAAAAAAGAAGAATAGCACCAATCATTAAAGGATGATAATGGGATTATTTTAGGAATTAAGAACTTAATTTAAAGGTTGAACTTATAAATTTAGGGTTTAAAATTAAAAAGTTAGATTTTAAAGTTAAAATAAATATAATTGTGTAAAAGAAATTTACCTGACAATCTGACATTACATCAAATAATAATCCTAATATATTGCTCAACTGAAACCTTATTCTACATATCATTATTTCTTTTTCTTTTTCTTTTTCTTTTTTTAAATATTGTCCGCTAATCTTTATTGAAGGGAGTAAAAAAACAAAATTCAGAACTCCAAAAGGAAAACCCAAAAGCAAAAGAAAAGAGACCCCCGAGGCGATAGATTAAACGACTAATCCAGCTAAATTACTCTGCGTTCAACCATTGAAGAAAAGCTTCAAAATAAGGATTTGAGGAACAGGCAGGTGAACAATGATCTGTTATCAGCCACAAAAAAACAGAATCCTTGAAGAAGCAACAACAAGAGAACTCCCATGCGGATCCAGTCATCTTCTGTCCTCGACAACAAATGTCTCAATCTGAGCAGGGATTTCTTCCACCCAAGTCTGATCGGCCGGCAAAGACAGGTGGTGGTGAGCCAGCGCATAGGCAAACGTATTCTCAGAACTGGGCCTGAAAAGGAACTTAAACAGACGAGAAAATTCTTAGACATTCCTTTATTAGGGCACTGATGTCCGATTTGTTTTCCATTGCAGATTGGAGCTTGGAAAAGATGGAGCGTGAATCTCCTTCAACCTCGATTCGACAAAAACCCAAATCTAATGCTAGGTGGAATCCTTGAATCACGGCCAGGGCTTCAGGAACGAATGAGGATGATACATGGTATGAGAAAGAACAGCTCGCCCCCAAAACATATCTCTCTGTTTCTCTGATAACAATCCCAATTGCTGCTGATAGAGTGTTTGTTTTGTAGCTCGCATCATAGTTAACCTTGACAAACGGGTCTAGAGGAGCAGACCAACGGGCATGTGCATTTGGATTGGAAGAGTTGAGCCTAGATGACACAAGTTGTAGATCAAGGCAATAGCTCTTGATAAAGATAACAACAACGTGTGGCCTTTTATTTTTGCCTTCAACCACAAATTTGTTGCGTGTTGTCCACAATGCCCAGATAGTAATAATTGTAGGTCTACCTTATCTTTCCCAAGCTGCTGGAGTAGAGTAGATAGCCTGATAGTAAAATTTGAATGCAAATCAATTAGAGGGTTTTGAATGCCTTAACTCGACCAGACTTGGTCCGCAAAGGACAATTACGAATTACATGAGCTACATCTTCTTGTTCCTGTAGGCAACGAAAGCAAGTAGGATCAGTAACCACTCTTTTCACGCAAAGGTTACACTTCGTAGGCACAAAATTTCTAATGAACTTCCAGCAGTGGATGTTCATTTTGGTGGGACATTGAGACTGCCCAATTTTCCTGTAGAGCTCTCGAGCATTGTTGGAAATCGTAGAATCCGTAGGAGTAAACGATAGCCACTGCGTACAGAATACACCCCCGTGTATTCACCACTCCAAACAAGGGAATTTTCTGGGGAAAAGTTGAAAGAGGAATGCAGAGAATTTCCTCTGATTCAGCCGGACTAAAAATCTCTTGGACCAACTCAGTATTCCAAGATGTTGTGTTACTATTAATCAGTTCAGAAACAAGATTGATAGATAATACTTGTGGAGATTGTACCTTTCGGGGACCGAGCCAGAAGTCATTCTAAATGGAGTTTGCCGTCCCATTTCCTACTTTGTATCGAAGGCCCATTTCCAACAGACCTCTGGCACTTTATATGCTTTTCCATGTGTAAGAGGGGTTTGAGTCGAGCCTTGCCTAAAGAAAATCAAAAGTAGGGTGATATTTGGCTCGAAATAATCTTCCAACTAGGGACATAGGATTTGTCAGTAGCCTCCAGCCTTGCTTGGCTAAAAGTACCACGTTGAATTTGCTCATGATAGGCCCTCAGCATCCTTCAGTTGATACAAATCAGACCACAAACACCAACGAATTCTACATTTGTCCTTGGAATTTTGCCACCAAAAACGAGCCATAATACTTTTGTTCTCCTTACAGAAAGTTCTAGGGAGCAAGAAATAGCTCATAGTATAAGTAGGAACGCCTGAAGAATAGATTTAATAAACCCCTCCTTTTCTCATTGTGACAGAGAACGAGGGCTCCAAGAGGAGATGCATGCAATGAATCTATCTCGTAAAGCCATGAAAGCCTTTTTTCTGTTTCTCCCCACAACAAACAGGTAAACCCAAATACTTCTCAGGGCTAATAGAGCTAGTAATTTGTAAAATTCGGCGAACATCATTCTAATTCTCGTCTATAACATTTGAACTAAAGATAACCTGGTCAGAGCAGCTCTTGTACAGAGATAAAATGTTCCTTAATGTGGCAGCCAAAAATGAGGCTGACGTCGGCAAAAAAAAGGTGGGAAACACATAGGGCACCACAGATGATTCTGATTCTAATTCTAATTCTAATATCCGACTACTCTTGACGGAGTTGAGAGGATAGCCCCTTTCCACAAATTAAAAACAAGTATGGGCTTATTGGATCTCCTTGGCACAAACCTTTAGGCGAGCTAAAGCTCTCCCAACTTGGCTATTTAATACCACAGAATAAGAAACCGATGAAACACATAGAAGCACAAGAGACACCCATTCTGGAAAAAACCCATTTTCAGCAACATTGTTTCTACGAATAGCCACTACACTCGACCATAGGCTTTAGACATGTCTAGCTTTAGTGCAAAATGCCCTTTCCCCCCCCACTCGCTTGTTACACATTGAGTGAAGAATTTCATGAGCAGCCAGGACATTATCGGTAATAAGTCGACCTTGAACAAACGCACTCTTTGACTCATCAATACAGTGGGATAGAACTGCTTGAAAACGATTTACCAGCACCTTTGAGATAATTTTGAACAACACGTTACAGACGCTGATAGGGCGAAAGTGTGACATACTAGTGGGATTATCAATCTCTGGGATCAGAATTATACGGATCTAGTTAATATGGGACATGGGAACCTCACCAATAAGAACCGAGATGCAAAAATTGGCAACATCGTGCCCAAGAATATGCCAAAATCTCTGGTAAAAGAGAGCACCCAGACCATCTTCCCCAACAGCTATGAGTGGATTCATGGATTTCACAGCTTCCCAAATTTCTATTATTGTAAAGCTCTGAAAAAGGCGCTGATTCATTTCATCGGTAATACAAGGTGTGACACCTTCCAATATGCGATGTAGTCTCTCAGACCCTTCGAAGTAAATAAATACACAAAATAATTCATAGCCACAATATTCATTTCCTAGTCATTAAAGCAAAGCTCGCCACTGTCATTTTCTAGCGATTGAATTTTATTTTTCCTCTTTCTCTGGGAAGCACACCTATGGAAAAAACTTGTGTTTTTGTTCCCATGTTTCAGCCAATTCGATCTTGCACGTTGCTCTCAATAGAGCTATTCCTTATCCAACTCTAAGTTAATGGCCGACTTCGTATTCAAAATTTCCCCAAGCACATCATCTTAGGGTGTTAACTCACTTAGATTTTCTAGTTTCAGTTTTAAGTCAACAATTATGAGGCCTTTATCTCTTCGAATACATTTAAACCTGCTATCAAGACCAAAATTGACTTGCGCTAGACGATCCAAAACATCCCTAGATGAAGAAACCAAAAGTTTTGCCACTTCCGGTTCGCAAGATTCTTCCAATAACCAAGTAGACTGGAAACGAAAGTGCCATACTCGATTGTGCACAGCTCCTCCAAAACCCGTATTCAACAATAGAGGACAATGATCAGGGAACAACTCCCACCAAGCACTGGTCGCAACTCCTCTATCAAGGCGTACACACATATTAGTAGCAGAAACCCGACCCTTCTCCCAGGTAAACCAAGGACCAATGAAGCTCAAATCATCTAAAGCACAGTCATTCAAAGCTGCACGAAAACAATCCATCTCGCACTACGAATGCGCCAACCATGTTTTTTGGAAGATAAAATGATCTCGTTAAAGTCCTCAATGACCACCCATGGAGTATTTGGCATATCATTTAAAGAGCGGTGCAGATTCCACGACTACTCACGCCTTTTTTCCTCCGGGGCACCATAGAAACCAATACACCTCCACTCATTTCCATCTAAATCATCATTAATCAAGAAATCAATGTGTCTAGCTGAAAAAGAACGTAGAGAAACGACACAAGAATTCCTCCACCCTAAAGAAAGGTCATCACTTCGACCAATGGCACTGACATCATTGTCGTTCAGATAATCACAACGACGGCGAATGCCCGCCATTTTAGAATCCTGCATTTTTGTTTCAATAAGAAAAATTATCGAATGATTTTCATCTCCCAGCTTTTGCCGGAGACGACCTAACGTTCGAGATTTGCCAAAACTCCAGACGTTCCAACTTAAGAGTTTCATGAGGAGAGGCGGACAGGTTCTTGCAGGTCAACCGATGTGGTAGTAGAGACACCATTTGAATCAGAAGAAGTTGAAAATACTAGTGTATGTGGCTGCACACGTGAGTGTTTGGTACCTTCGATTTGTTCCTTAGGAAAATTCTCCTATGCCGAAGACATCGTGATGTCCAATAGAGTAATTGGGCCAGTCTTAGATAGGCTCACTATAGAACATGGATTTAAGCCACCCATATTGTAATTGGTTGACTTACCAAATAAGATTCATTTTGACTTTCTAAAGTATTTGCTTTTGCTGAATTAGTGGGATATGGATTTGTTGCGTTAAAATTATTGCCTTTTTTGATCTGTCCAGGATCAGATCGTGGTTGGGAGTCAACCGCTGCCGCCTCCCGCAGCCAAATGCTTTTCGATTGGACTCTTCTTCGTGAAGGAGCCCTAAAAGACGCATCCCATTCCTTGACCAGCTCAGATGGATCCACGGTGGCTGAAAGTGGACAAAAGCTCTCCCTGTGACCCAACAATCCGCAAATAAAATAGAAAGGGGTCAATCTTTCATAGACGTAGTGGTCACTACCGTTAGCGAGTCGTAGCTTTTTCCTGCATTTCAACGGAAGCCTGAGTCAATCCGTACTCTGGTCCTCATAATACCCTTGTAACCAAGGGAAATTGCCATTGTATCATATTCAATAAAAGACCCAACAAAATTCCAAAGGGACCGAGCAACCCTTTCATAAACAAATCCCTGCGGAACATTATGGATCAACATCCAGTAATTCAAATGAGTTAATGGAACTAGTTTTGTATCTTCCCCCTCTAATAAGAAATGAAGAGCCAGAAGATGGGACCTTATTTGCAATTCTATCTATGTCTGCAGCCAAGTATAAACATAATAAAAATCTCCTTTCACCCAAATCATAGATCGAGATACCTCCTACCGGATGCCAAACATTCACTAGAGTGGTTCTCATGGAAACAAAATGGATCACACTGGACGCTAAAAAAGAACTCACAAAACAGAAGTCGTAAGATGGAGGTAGATCTAGATTGTCCTGTTCAATATCTAAAAACTCATCTTCTCCTGAACCAATCGCCAGTCTTGCCATATCATTTTCCACATTCGCCATTGAAACTTGGAGAAAACCCAAATGAAGAATAAAGACAAAGAAAGACTAGCGTGCCACTGAGAGCAAATAGAAAAAGCGTGCCACTGAGAGCAAATAGAAAAAGCGTACCACTGAGAGCATATTAATACAACTCTTTTTTTATTCTACATATCATTCTTATCTATAACATTTTCAAAAAATAATATTTTTTTTAAGAAGTATACTTTTCTATTTATAGGACTATTAATTGGTCTCTTTTAAAAAACATTATTCACAAGAAATCTTATTAATAGAAACAAATTTTTTAATAGAATAATCAATTAAATTCTCATAAAACACTATTCAAATAGATTGGTAATTATAATTGAAAATTTAATCAATCAAGCTCCTCTTTAACATTAACTATCATGTTATTTGTTACTTTTTGCTGACATAGCTTATTGGTTATTTTTAGGGGCGTAAATAAACAGAGCGTTCGACGAACCGTTCGTATAACGTTCGTTTATTAGGCTAAATAAACGAGTATGAACAAAATTTTTATGTTCGTTTAATAAACAAACGAACACGAACATAGGTGTGTTCGATTCGTTTATGTTCACGAACAAGCTCGTTTATAAGCTTGTTTATAGGATGAAAATGCTTGTAGATGTATCCAAATGCTCGTTTATAAGCTCGTGTTGAAATGAAAGTTTTATTTTGTTGTTTTTGTTTTATTTATTTATTTTTAGTTTAGTTAACATTTTTGAGCATTTAAATGAACATGTTCGCGAACGAATAAATGAACATGTTCCTGAACACGTAAACAGACACGTTCACGAACACTTAAACGAACACTTTCATGAACACTTAAACGAACATGTTCGTGAACATTATACAAACGAACATGTTCGTGAACACTAAACAAACGAACATGAACACCTTAAAAAATAAATGGCTTTGTTGGGATGATCAAACAATGGTGAAAGTGGCCAAGAGTGGATGGTGAATTGGCAATAAAAATGATTTGGAAGCAAATTGAAAAATAAAAGATTTGAGACACAAGGAGTTATAGTGGTTTAACCTTCTAACAAGGTTTACATCCACTACCTTAGCTTCCCACTAAGGATTTTCCAAATTCACTATGAATTTCTTCCCTTTTTCTAGGCTAAAGAGGAAACCTTTTACAAAACTCAAAGCTTTCTACCCAAAGCTTTGAGAATAACTATTTTTTTACAAGAAAAAGTTTAACAAACCGAAAATCCTCTCAAATGTGAAGTGTTTCAAATTACAAGTTCACTCAAACCTAATACTTGAATAAAAAGATTACAAATATGAACACTCAAGTGGGTTACAAGAATTTGACTCTAATAGGATCAAGATTATTGGATTTGTGCTTGAATGCTTAAGACTTGTTCAATAGTTGTTGTGGTAGTTTTGGAGACTTGGTTATATGCCTCCTCATTAATTTCTAACCGTTTGTTGAGATCATCAATATAGCCTTTGGGTTGCATTTTTCCCTCAATAAATGTTGTTAGGTAACTAGGCGTATCGGTACGCGAACGCATGTAACAGTTCCTGCTATAAAAAGAAAGAGTCGTTGTACAAAGGAGTACCGATACACGAGAGGGCGTATCAATACAAATAGCATATTTTATAAAGGGGTATCAGTACCAGTTTTGCTTATTGGAATCTGAGAAAGTTGTGAATGAAAAAGGTTTCGGTATGCCTACGGGCGTATCGGTACGGTGTAACAACTTTTCAAATTTATGGTTCTAATAAACATATAAACAACGATAAAAAATTATTATCAAAGATCTTGAAAATCTAAACACCCCGTATCGGTACGCATAAAGCCGTACCGATACTCAAAGGCCATTTGCTTCCCAGGTATGAATGGCGTACCGGTACGACTATGACTACACGCGTATCGGTACCCAATAACCATTAAGTATAAAATCATTTATCAGCAGATAAAATCTATATCGATACGACCAAAGGTGTATCGATACGCCTAGGCCAAATTTGACTATTTGAGTACAAAAACACTTAGAAAATATTTGGGGTTTTAGTTTTTGACTTAGAAACAATTTGAAGTTTGAATCCTTGTCATTTTGTAAGTCTTTTTGAGTACTTAAAAATTTATCCAATTTTACAAATTGGTCCTTGAAATCTTTGTTTTATCAAAATCAAATATTAGTTTTACAATTTCCCTTTTTTGATATAACAAAACCAAAGTAAATTTTTAAGTCTTTTTGAAAAATACCCCCTTTCTTTAAGGTTAAAATATAGTTTATTTTGAAAACTTTTTGAAAATTTAATCTCAATTCTTCTCCCCCTTTTTGTTAGATAAAAATTAACAGGGTAAATATAGCAAGATATAAAACAATAAATAACCTTAATTAAAATTTTCCCACTGACTTTATTATTTTGGACTGTGTAGCAGATGAGTTCGTACCTATTATTCTTGGAAGACTGCTCTTGAAAATGAGAAGAACCCTGATCAATGTTGAAAGGAGAGAGCTCACTATGAGGGTTAATGATCAACAAGTTACGCTGAATGTATTCAAAACCCTATAATGTATGTTGATGATCTAGAAGAATGCCAGACTATTTAGGCCACCACATAATTTAATTTTGATATGGAGGAGTATTGCCACGACAATTTCATTGCTGGGCATGAAGAACTTGAGGAGTCAGACGATGAGGCACATCAGGAAACAAATTGGATTGTAAGTCGATCAGGTAAATTTTTTGAATCTCTTGAGTACTCGAGTAAGGAACGTAAACTCGACAAACCTTCTATTGTGCAACCTCCTATTTTAGAATTAAAACCATTGCCAAGGAAATTGAAATATGTGTATTTGGGAAAAGATTCCTTGCCCATAATCATTTCTTCTAAGTTACAACCTGAGTAGGAAAAGAAGTTGGTTGACATGTTAGCATAGCACAAGGAGACAATTAGTTAGACAATCACACATCTGAAAGGAATCAGTCCGGTAGTTTGTATACACAAGATCTTGTTAAAGGAAGGCCACAACAATTCCATTGAGGCTCAAAAGAGACTTAACCCCGCCATGAAGCAATTTGTGATGAAGGAGATCATAAAGTGGCTTGACGCTGGTATCATATATCAAATTTCTGATAGCTCATGGGTAAGTCTGGTACAATGTGTACCAAAAAATGGAGGTATAACTGTGGTAAGTAATGAAAACAATGAACTTATTCCAACTAGAACGGTCACTGGTTGGAGAGTTTGCATAGATTTTTGTAAGTTGAATAAGGTTACTAGGAAATATCACTTTCCTTTGCCTTTTATTGACCAGATGCTTGATTGTCTTGCATGAAAATCCTTTTATTGTTTTCTCAGTGGATCTCAAGTTATAACCAAATCGTCATAGCACCGGAAGACTAGGAAAATACCACATTCACGTGCCCTTTTCGTACGTATGGATTTTGGAAGATGCCGTTTGGATTGTGCAATGCTCCAACAACCTTCTATAGGTGTATGATGGCGATTTTCTAAGACATGGTGGAAGATTTCCTTGAAATCTTCATGGACGACTTCTCGGTATTTGGAACGATTTTGACAATTGCCTCAGTAATTTGAAAAAGGTGTTAGCACGCTGTGAAGAATCTGAACTAGTTTTAAACTGGGAGAAGTACCACTTTATAGTGGATGATGGTATCATGCTAGGACACAAGATCTCATCCATGGGAATCGAAGTAGACAAGGATAAGGTGGACGTGATTGAGAAGTTTCCACCACTGAATTCAGTCAAAGAGATCTGAAGTTTTTTCGGACATACAAGTTTTTACAAAAGGTTTATTTAGAATTTTTCTAAGATTTCTAAGCCCTTGTGTAATTTGCTTGAACATTATAAAGCCTTTAATTTTGATGATTCTTGTGTCACGACATTTGAAGCCTTGAAGAAGCAACTTGTCGTGGCACCTATTGCCATTCCCCCTTATTGGTCCCTACCTTTTGAGCTCATAAGCGATGCAAGGGATTTTACGGTAGGAGTTATCTTAGGCCAGCGAAAAGATAAAATCTTCCATGTGATTTATTATGCTAGCAAAACCCTTAATGGTGCTCAATTGAATTACACCACGACTGAAAAGGAATTGCTAGCGATAGTATTCACATTTGACAAGTTCCGTCCTTATTTGATTGGTACAAAGGTAATTGTTCACACTGACCATTCGACAATTAAGTATTTAATTGCTAAAAAAGATGTCAAACCTCGTTTAATTCATTGGATATTACTTTTACAAGAGTTTGACATCGAAATTAAGGACAAGAAAAGGGTTAGAGAACTAGGTTGCCGATCACTTGTCAAGCTTGGAAGGGGGCAGTAAAGATGATGATCTTTTGGAGATCCATGATGTATTCTCAGATGAGTAGTTGTTACTTGCCACAAAAACTCTCTGGTATGCCGATTTAGTAAATTTTCTTGTAAGCGGTATTATACCTTATGACCTTACTTATCAAGGAAAGAAGCGGTTCTTACATGATGTTAAGCATTATTATTGGGACGAGCCTCTTTTGTTTAAACAATATGCAGATTAGGTCATATGACGATGCATTCCGGTGGAGGAACAACAAAATGTGCTTGTACAATGTATTTCACCACCCTACGGAGGCCATTTTAGAGGTACTTTCACAGCGGCCAAAGTCTTATAGTCAGTCTTATATTGGCCAACTCTTTATAAAGATGCCCATGAATTCTATAAGAGGCGTGATTGATACCAACAAATGGGGAATATATCCAGGCGGCATGATATGCCATTGTAGAACATCCTTGAGGTAGAATTGTTCGATACGTGGGGTATCGATTTTATGGGGCCCTTCCCATCATCATTCGACAACTTGTACATTTTACTCACCATGGACTATGTGTCTAAATGGGTTGAGACAGCTGCAGTTCTTAGAAATGATTCTAAGACGGTGCAACAATTCTTGCAGAAAAACACATTCACACGGTTCAAAATGCCAAGGGTAATTATCAATGACGAGCGTAGAAAATTTGACAATAAACTTATTGCCAATATGTCATAACGCATTCGAGTGACCCATAAAGTTTCCACGGAATATCATCTGCAGACTAACGGGCAGGTCGAAATTTCTAATCGTGAGTTGAAGGCTATCATTGAGAAGGTTGTCAGTCCTTCTCGAAAGGATTCATCTGTAAGAATTGATGATGCACTTTGGGCCTACCGAACAACATTCAAGATGCCGCTACCTTATAGACTTGTCTACGACAAGACTTACCGTCTACCAGTGGAGATCGAGCTTAAAGCCAATTGGGCAGTCAAGACCATGAACATGAATTGCGAGAAAGTATGACAAAAGTGCTTACTGGACTTGAATGAGATGGAAGAATTCTGTGCATTAGCTGAGGAAAATGCCAAGCTCTACAAAGAGAAAACAAAATGATAGCATACCAAGGAGCTATTGTCGTGGAAATTCTTACTAGGGCAACTGGTGCTTCTCTATAATTCTCTCCTTAGACCTTTATCGGGAAAATTGAAGTCAATATGGTCCAGGCCATTTGAGGTAGTTAAACCTATTCCCTTGGGGTTGTCGTGATCAAATCAACTACGGATGAGCATGAGTTTAAGGTCAATGGACAAAGATTTAAGCACTATGTTGGAATCCATGTCGAGCGTGATACAGAAGTGGTATACTTAAAAGATGCATGAAAATGCTCTTTCTAAGCGTTTTTAATTTTTCAGTTCTTTTTTTTATTTTATTTTTTTATTTTTTATATTTGTTTTTGTTATTTTATTTTTCTTTGGATATTCGTCTTTTATCTTTTATCTTTTTAATTGATTTAGTTTTTATCTTTATTTTTAATTTAATATTTATCCATTTGTTTTGTTTTTGAATTTTAAGATAAGAGTTTCAAGAAAGAAGGAGTTAGGCTATGGGATAGAATTTCATTTGAATGAAAACCTATCCCTTGGAAGATGGATAGTCGACGGTTTCTTAGGGGTTTTAATCACTCCTTTGAAATTTTCACCCAAATTTTTCCTCTCATTTTTCTAAACCCTAGCTGCATACTCCACCTCTCACCATTATTTTTTTCTTTTCCCCTATTTGTGATCCATCACTCAATCATCTCTACCAATTTTCACTCTACCTTTAAACCCACATTATCACGCATCTACTTCATATTTTTCAATTATCATATCTCCATCTATTGAAACTCTTTTGTTTTCTTATTTTGTTTTCTGTTTTTCAAGCAAGAACCCAAAAACCATGGCCAAGAATTTGAAAACCATGCTCGACGCAAGCTCTTCACAAGCAATCGAGCCTTCTTTTCGTCAATTTGTTTCATTGGCAATTGAGAAACAGTTCTTGGAGAAGTTTGCCACTCGAAAGGTTTGGGATGACCAAGGGTTTGCCTATGATCTCTCCAAGCAGCACTGTGGTATTGAGGTTTCTGTCTACACCATTATTGAGGACTATTAGTGGCAAATTTTTTTGTGAACAGCCGAAATCGGGGAACATCTCGTGGGTAAGGGAATTTTATTCGCATATTTCTAATTCGAATAATCATTGTATTTTTTTGTGTGGTAAGGCTATTCTTCTTGATGCCTTTTCCATCAACGTATTTTATGGGTCGTACATTGAAAAAGATGAGCATACCAAGTTGTGGAAAAAATCACCATCGAAGGCGTGGAGCAAGTCTCAAAGATCTCACCGTCGAGTGGAATGAAGGAGCTTTAAAGTCATAGTGAATCGAATCTTGTTGAAACCCATGGCCAAGTTGTGGAACAACTTCCTAAAAACTCGTTTGATGCCTACAACTATAACACTATTATCTCTTACTATCGTTTATTGTTGTTTCATTCTATTTTGCATAAGCGTACTATTAATATTAGGCAGATTATTGTTGATGAAATCCATGCTAGTAGCAAGAAGGATGTGAGGGCGCTATACTTTCCTGATTTGATTTCCATCTTATACAAGAATGAGCACGTGCCAATCGAGGCTACGGACGAGAGACTGCTCGAGAGAAGTGGATGGACATAGAGCCAGTTTATGTGAATGATGCAGGATAGGCCACAGAAAGCACCAGTATCTGGGCATAAATCTTCCATTCCAGACACTGCCCCGACAGCAGAACATACCCCGACAAGTGTACATGCTACGACAACTATCCCTGGGGTGGTTGATATCCTTCACCCATTGATCCAACATTGGATCGGATAGAGGCACGAGAACTGCTACTTAGGCATTACCCTCACAAGAGTTATATTAGAAAATTATCCCAATAGCACCGTACCTTTCCCTGTATTCCCTACCGAGTTACTTGTCCCAACAACTAAAGCTACACATGTTCCAAATGACATTGCTGTGGCAACTACTATCCCGCACAGAGGTAAGGAACCTATTACTAAACTGAAACATGCTGAATCTTTACATAGTTTTTCAGATTCCAATAACACCACTTCTACACCGATGAAGTCCCTACCTTCAGTTGTACCATCGAAGCTAACATCAAAGCGTAAAGCTTTTAAACTCGAGGAGGCCAAGAATGAGGGTGACCCGATTGAAGAGGTAGAGGAAATTATGGTTCATGATCCACCGCCAGCTTCACGTCAGCAACCACCACGGGCCATAAAATGAACCAAGCAAATGGCTCGAAGGAAACTAAGCATTCGAGGTGACGACCTCTTCGATTGACTCATTTTCATTTTGTTTTTATTTTTTTTTTGCATGCATTGAGGACAATGCTTCTCTCGAATTTGGGGAGTTTGTTTTTGTTTGTATTATGTTTAGTCGCATTCATTTTGTTGTCTCACGATAGTTTGCGTATGTTACTTGCCATGATGATTACCTGATAAAACTGTTGAAACCTGCTGTGATATCCTATGACGAGTTTTGCCACTGCGCTTAAATGAGAAAACCTTAGATTTTAGGATTAGCATGGAGTTTATTTGGAATTTTACTATGATACTGCTTATATTGACATTGTTGTGACTTGTTGCTTAAGAGAGACCTAGTAAACTTTAGGTTATTAAAATAGGTAAAATGTGTTAGAGGTGCCTAACTGGCTCTAACGTAAAAAAATAAAATTTGAATTAAGATAATTTCTTGTAGAGGTGTCCATCTGGCTCTAGTTGTTACGCATTGAGAATCGCTAGAGGTGCCTATCCGGCTCTAGTTGATTAAATTTAAAAGGGTAATCTTAACCCATGGTCCTTTTTGTTTGGGGTTTGTTCTATTTTGGTCATCCGAATTCAAAAAAGATCATTCTTGCCACTTACGTTTTGAATCGTGTATGCTTTGGATTAATCTTCACCATCAATAGATTGAATAAAGATCATATTCATTCGTTTCTTGAATCTAACTCTCCCGATATTAGATAAATAGATGAAGTTACGAGATCATCTCCCAATTCACTCGCAAACAAGAATAAGAACCAAGAATGAATAAACCTTGAAATAGAAAAGTGCAAACTCTTATTACCGAAACAAAAACAAATAGTTTCTCACAACCACAAAACACAATAACCATAGCCAAGTAGATTTAGTTCATAGCTAGGTTCCAAAGAAACACAAGATAAATAATCCCTAGCATGAACCCAATCGAACAAGAAAGAAAAGGATGAAGAAGGAGGCTTGTCGAAATCCTCCTTGCCCTTGATGCTTGTCGAAAATTCTCTTCTCTTGCCCTCCTTGGACTTGTCGAAATTCCCCTCCCTTTTTTCTCTCTATCGATTGTCGAAATCTCTTTCCTATTTATAGGGCTAGGCCAAAGTCCTTCTTTGAGGAGGAAGTTAAGTTGGAATTAAATTATCTTTAAAGAATATAATTCTTTATTATAATTGTATTCCTACTAGAACTTCTCCTATCTTCTTGGAATTTGATTCTTCTTTAATCTCTGCATGGCAATCAAATTCCTTTGGGTTTGGGCTTTCTCCACGTCATCTTGGGCTTGTCTAGTCATCAATTTCGACTACCATATCACCTTTGCTCTTGTCGACAATTGCCATGGCAACTGGCTCGGCGTCTCCTTCATGCATTGCCCTGGCAACTAGCTCGGCATATCCTTCATGTATTGCCCTGACAACTAGCTCTAGCCTTGCTTTGGCAAGTGATCCTGCATATACACACAAAACACACCAAAGCAGCATCTTTTCCCACAAAAACTACCAAGTTATGTAATCAAGCTCAACGATGGAAGGAAACATGGATTCATGCATGAATAGCTAATTATGCAACTAATATGAGCCTAAGTCTAACAATAATATGAGTAAAAAGGGTAAGAAAAATAGTACTTTTGAACACTTATCACACCCCAAACTCGAACTATTGCTTGTCCTCAAGCAATGCAAACTCATAATTACCTGCCAAGACTTCAATTTTCACAAACTTAGCTTTGAACTTGATTTCAATTCTCTGAACCAGGGCACAAAGTATGATTAGCTTTTTATTTTTCGGAAAACTTAGGAGTTACTCGGAATCAAACTATAATGCTTGTGAGTGTGTGCAGAGTTGTGTGCAAGTTGATTTTTCGGATTCTATGCAAACAAGAGGTTTTCAAATTACTTCATTGGGTTCTTTCTAACATGTTTTAACTAGAGCCAGTTTTGGGCACCTCTAGTGTTTTGTTTTTAGTTTTATTCGACTAGAGCCGGTTTTGGGCACCTCTAGTGATCAATTATTTTTAGCACATACTAGAGCCAGTTTCAGGCACCTCTAGTGATCAAAATTTTTTAGCACATGCTAGAGCCAATTTCGGGCACCTCTAGCATTCATCCAATTTTTATTCTAATCCCCCAATTTGTTAATTATCAACCTAAGTTCACTAGAATTCCTTAAATCAATCAAATCACAACAGTGTTTCATCAAATTTAGCATCATAGTAAAATTCTAAGTTTTTCCATGGTTATCATAGAATAAAAATTCTATCAATTAAGTGCATTGGCAAAGTCATCATCGAATATTCATCAAATCTAAGCAATTCTTGTTCCAATTAAAGGCATGGCAAGCAATTTATGTATCCTAAATGTAATACTTAAGATGAATGTAACTAAACATGTTAACTACTAATAACAACCCCCCCAAACTCGAGTGAGGCATTGTCCTCAATGCATGCTTTAAAGAAAAATAAAACTAACGAAAAATAAAATGCATACGAGGACTTACTCCGAGAGTTCGTCATCATAGATGATTAGTTTCCTTTTGGTAGGTGTCTTGATTCTCTTGCTTGAACGCGATGGTTGTTTTCTTAGGAGTTGATTCGGGCATAGGTGCTTTACCTTTGGCTATTGTAGTGGTTGCTGGGATGTCTTTAGCTTTGGTTGCCGTGGCATCTTCAGGGTTGGTTGCCGTGGCGTCAGCTTGTGCAGGCACGAAGTAGGTTGCCGCGACATCATCTTTTGCGGTTGCCGTGGTGACTGCTTCATTGGTTGCCGAGGCAAGGATCTCAGCAGTAAATTTCCTTAGCATAGTAGTTGTGAGTCTTGTTGTGAAAAACAAAGAAAACCTGAAAACTAAAGATAATGAAAAAAATAAAATATCTCCTAAAAAAGAATGAAAATAAAAATAAAAAGAAAATATTGAAAGGAGAGCATGCTCATGCATCTCCTAAAGTGACCACTTCCTTGTTACGTTCCACATGGGCACCATTATAGTGCTTCAATCTTTGTCCATTAACTTTGAATTCATGGTTGTCAGAGATGGACTTGATTATCACAGCACCATGGGATAATGGTTTGACGACTTCGAATGGTCCTGACCATCTTGATTTCAGCTTTCCCGGGAAAAGTCTTAGCCGAGAATTGAATAGGAGAACTAGTTGCCCTGGCGTGAATTGCCGCGGTAATAGTTTTTTGTCATGCCATCACTTTGTTTTCTCCTTGTAGATTCGTGCATTGTTATAGGTGAGTGCACGGAATTCTTCTATCTCGTTGAGATCCATCAAACGCTTTTGTCCGGCACTTTCCCAATCCATATTCACGGTCTTGATTGCCCAGTATGCCTTGTGTTCAATTTCCACCGGTAGATGGCATGTCTTGCTATAGACAAGTCAGAAGGGGGACATACCTAAGGGTGTTTTGAATGCAGTGCGATATGCCCAAAGTGCGTCATCTAGTCTTAATGACCAATCCTTCCTAGAGGGATTTACAACTTTCTCGAGTATACCCTTCAATTCCCGGTTGGAAATTTCTGCTTGCCCGTTGGTTTGTGGTTGATATGCCATGGCGATCTTGTGTGATATGCCAAACGTTGCAACATCTTGGAAATTAGTCTGTTGTCAAAATGCTTGGCTTCATCACTAATAATTGTTCTCGGCATCCCAAACCGTCTAAATATGTTTTTCTGCAAGAATCGTTACACGGTCTTTGAATCGTTGTTGGGAACTGCAGCTGCCTCTACCCATTTAGACACGTAGTCGACGGCAAGTAGAATGTAGAGGTTGCCGAATGAAGATCGGAAAGGTCCCGTAAAATCGATCCCCCATACATTGAACAATTCCACCTCGATGATGTTCTGGAGCGGCATCTCATGTCGTCTAGAGATATTGCCCGTCCTCTGGCAGCGATCACATTGCTTGTAAAAGTCTTGGGCATCTTTGTACAATGTTGGCCAATACAAACCGGATTGCAACACTTTGGCCGTGGTACGAGTTCCTCCAAAATGTCCTCCATAGGGTGAAGAATGGCATTGCCGGAGTACATTCTGTTGCTCTTCTTCAGGGACACATCGGCGTATAACCTAATCTGCACATTGTTTAAACAAAAGAGGCTCGTCCCAAAAGTAATGCTTAGCATCATGGCGGAACCGCTTCTTCCCTTGGTGAGTAATGCCATAAGGAAAAATACCACAAATAAGGAAATTAACTAAATCCGCGTACTAGGGTATTGCCGAGGCATGTGCTGCCGGGGCGACTGCTCCCAGAATTGCCGAGGCGTGCGCATCAAAGGCTGCTGCGACGACGAGGGTTACTGAGGCGTGTGCATCCATGGTTGCCGAGGCGTCGAGGGTTGCCGAGGCATGCGCGTCCATGGTTACCGAGGAAACTAAAATTTGTTCATCCGGGAATGCATCGTATATCTCAAGATCCGTGCCCTCCTCCCTATTGCGTTCCAAACGTGATAAGTGATCGGCCACTTGATTTTCTGTTCCTTTCCTGTCCTTAATTTCAATATCAAATTCTTGTAAAAGTAATATCCAACGAATCAAACGAGGTTTATCATCCTTTTTAGCAAATAGGTATTTGATTGCCGAATGTTCCGTATGAAAAATTACCTTTGTACCAATCAAATAGGATCGGAACTTGTCAAATGCGAAAACTACGACTAGTAACTCTTTCTCTGTTGTTGTGTAATTCACTTGAGCACTATTAAGAGTTTTACTAGCGTAGTATATCACATGGAAGGTTTTACCTGTGCGTTGGCCTAGGACTGCTCCTACCGCGAAATCACTTGCATCACACATGAGCTCAAAAGGTAGCGTCCAATCTGGTGGAACGACAATGGGTGCCGAGGCAAGCTTTTTCTTTAGGGTTTCGAATGCTTGGGTGCAAAAATCATCAAAATCGAAGACTTTATCCTGTTCAAGCAGATTACACAAGGGTTTAGTGATTTTAGAAAAAAATATGAATGAACCTCCTGTAAAAACCTGCATGTCCGAGATGTAGCGATGTTTTATTTCGCTAAAAAAAGATAGTGTTTTTATTTTGTTTTGAAAATGATGATTTCCGCGTGGGGTTTTAGAAAACCCGTATTTTATTTAAAAATGGAGTCGCCACCGGCCACTCAAGGTGGAACGGACACCGTAGAAAACTAGAGATTTAAAATTTATGGGTTCGGGAGTCGGTTACGGATGGGGAAGGATTAGCACCCCCACACCGCCCAAAATTGCTACTTTAATAATTACCGCTTTATTAATATTAAATTTTCCGGATTAAAGTGACAATTAAATTAAAATTTGATTATAAGTGCGAGTAAATTTTAAAGGCCCCGTTATTCGAGAGTAAATGTCCAACCACTATCACTACGCCTGATACTGGCCCCGTTTACGCTCGAATAAAAGGGCACCGCATTGACAAAATATATGTTCGTTATGCAAACTTAAAAAACATGACAAATATAAATAAATACCTTGCGTTAGAAATATAAATAAATACTAACATAATAAAATACTAATATAACATAAATAAAATACTAATCTAAAGCATACATACATACATAACCATTAATTTAACACATTAATAAAAACAAATTTAACGTAAATAAAATACTAATATAAAATATACATACATAAATATTAATCTAACTTATAAATAAAAACATATCTAACATAAATAAAATACTAATATAAAATATACATACATAAATATTAATCTAACTTATAAATAAAAACATATCTAACATAAATAAAATAATAATATAAAACATAAATTTAAAGCATACTAATCTAAAACATAGATAAACATACAAATTAAAAACACAAATTTAAATTAACTACTACTTCATTAAAGTATAAAAATTACAACATAAATAAAAAGGAAAGAAAATATACCTAACTAGGAGTTCGAATGACGAACCCCGACGAAACCCCACCGAGATCTACCACGACCTCTCCAAAAAAAATTAACTAGATCGGATCCAAAATAGGACCTCGATCGAACCGACTAGGACCGAGGACACTGTCCCGGTCTTGGGCTAGCCGGGAGCTAATGCCCCCTTATTTTGGCCAGCCCATGGCTGATTCAAATTGCTTGCTGCCAATTTCCCTTGCCTATTTATAGGCAAAATCACAAAGGGGTGGGGGGCATTTGGGTGACGTGGAGCATGTTGCTCAACGCATTTTTTTTAAATTATTATTATTATTTTTTTAAAATTTTATTAATTTTATATTAATAATATTACTATTACAACAATACTTAAAATACTAAAACCCGGACAAAAATGAGTGATTACAGTTGCCCCTCTTTGCTTGTTCTTGTGAAACGAGAACAAAGCAAAGATCAAAAGCACTCATTTTTGTCTTATCTGGCTGAACTTCTCTCCTTTTGACGCGTCTTCTTTCTTTTGTAGATCTTCTTCTTTTTTGATGTAGGTCTTCTTTCTTGTCTTGACAGATCTACTTTGTCACTCTTGGGGAAGCAAAGCCTTCAAAATGGGGGTGGTTTGTTGGGGAAGCCAAACAGAGTCCCACTTGCTTCATTATTGATAATAAGCTAATACCTAAAGAGAGTTTGACCCGGCTGCAACACCGACGAAGAGACAGGGTTTACAAAATTCGATCCAGCTGCAACACTGACGAGGAGGCAAGACCGATAGGTGAAAGTTCTGATGTCTGATCCAGCTACAACTCTGACGAAGAGGCAAGATCAGAAAACTGACAATTTCTCTTTTTTTCTCTCTTTATTTTTTTTCTCTGCTTTTGTTTCTTTTTCATTTTTCATTTTTCTCTTCTTTTTTTTCTTTTTTCTCTTTTTTTTTGATTTTTTCTTAGAACTTTAAAGTTGGTGAATTTTGACCAAGCTACAACACCGACGAAGAGGCATGGTCTAAAGTTAGTAATGTTTATCCAGCTACAACACCGACGAAGAGGCAAGATCAAGAGTTAGTGAATTTGGTCTAGCTACAACACCGACGAAGAGGTAAGACCGGAAGTTAGTGAATTAGGTTCAGCTACAACACCAACGAAGAGGCAGAACCGAAAGTTAGATTTGACCAAGCTACAACACCGACGAAGAGGCAAGGTCTGAAGATTTGATCTAGCTACGACACCGACGAAGAGGCAGGATCGGATAGTTGTTCTTTTTTGTGATCAAGCTACGACTCTGACGAAGAGGCATGACCAGAATTTGGTTGAAAGCTCATTTTTCCATTTTTTTCCTTCTTTTTTTTCTTTTTTTTTCTTCTTTTTCTTTTTTTTTTGATTTTTCATTCTTTTTCTTTTTTCTTCTTTTTCTTGTTTTTTCTTTTTCTTTTTTCTTTTTTCTATTTTTATTTGATTTTTTTTCTTCTTTTTTCTTTTTTTGATTTGTTTTCTAGCTACAACATTAATAAAGAAAACTTGAAAATCAGTAAAGTTGGATCTATCAACAGAGAAACAGAAATATTAACTGGAACCCTATTACACCATCAGTGGATAAGTAGGACAGCAGCAACTGGGACCTAGCCACTCCATCAGCGAAGGACTGGATCGGATAATGATGACTTGGAACCGGCTACACCATCAGCGGAGAGCAGGATCTGAGGACGACAGGAGCTTGGACCCGGCCACTCCATCAGCGGAGGACCGGATTGGACAATGACGACCTGGAACTGGCTACACCATCAGCGGAGAGTAATATTTGAGGACGACGGGAGCTTGGACCCGGTCACTCCATCAGCGGAGGACTGGATTGGACAATGACGACCTGAAACCGGCTACACCATCAGCGGAGAGCAAGATTTGAGGATGACGATAGCTTGTACCTTGCCACTCCATCAGCGGAGGACTGGATTGGACAATGACGACCTAGAACCGGCTACACCATCAGCGGAGAGCAGGATCTGAGGGCGACGGGAGCTTGGACCCGGCCACTCCATCAGCGGAGGACCAGATCGGGCGATGAAAGTTGATACATTTTCTTTTGACTTTTCATTCATTTTTTGATTTTTTATTTTACTCTCTTTTTTTTTATTTTTTTTCAACTTTTGATTTTTTTCTAATATTTTCTTCCTTTTTTGATTTTTCTTTTTCTTGAACCATACAAAGAAGTAAGACTTGAAAAAAATAGGCCTGGTTGCACCGTCAACAGAGAAACAAGACTTGAATAGAAATTCAATCTGCTTGGGGAAAGGTTCGGACCTGTTGCACCATCAACGGAGAAACGAGATCTTCAGGTTGTCTATACTGCTGCACCATCAACGATAATGCAAAATCTGGAAATGTTGGCCTATCAACAATGATGGAGGCAAGATCTGGAAAAGTCTACTTCTGCTGCTCTACTGGCGGAGAGGTATGACCTAAAAATGAAAAAAACATTAATCAGTAAATGTTCACAAAATTTGTCACTGTTACCTTTTATTGATGTTTCAACATCATCTTTGTGTTTGGCATCCTCTTTGTGTTTGGCCTCCTCTAAGACTAAAGTTGGCTGTCGCGTTGTTGCCCCTCACGGCTGAGGATGTTCGGTCTCTTTTTGAACCTTTTTGTAAGCAAAAATGCATACATGATTTTTATGCCTAAATGCATGTGTCTATCTTAAATGCATGGTGATTTTGGTGTATGCACTTAATCTAAATGTATGACATATGAAAAAATGGTTTAATGCAAGATGAATGCAATCTAAATGCATGAATGTGATATGATTTTTTTTGCCCTCAATAGGATGCCCCTGGCTCCCCACTGGTCCCGTCAGGATCTTGGTTTTTTGTATGTGACGGTGCCCCAACCTCAACTTGGGTTCGATCAGTCATCTGGGTGCATGCCCCAACATTTTATTCATCCCTATGCCATCGTCTGAAACTGTTCTTGAATTTGACACTTTGAGTGTGGATTCTGTTGCCCCCTAGGTTGGGTTTATAAATTGTGTTGGTTCATGGTAGCTTATTATTTTTTGATTGGGTGCAATTTTGCAGACTGTGGTCAAAGATGCAAGAGTTTGACTCGGCAATGAAGGCTGGACCTTGGCAAAGAATGCCCCTGGACTTGGACCTTGTTAGAGGCACAATGTTTGTAAAAGATATGGATGGTGCTTTTAGACATGCCCCAAGATCAGGCTCTTGTAGAGGTTCTGTAAGGTGCTAGATCGACCATCTTCGTTGTATTTAATGGGGCAACCCGAGGATTAGTTTTATTATTCTGAAAATGAATGCATGCAAAATGTGTCCTAAATTGATGCAATGCAAAATTAAGATTGTGATGATGTTGTGCCATGATGCAGGTGAAATCAATGCGATATGAATAAAATGAAACGAGTTAGTACCAAATAAAATGATTAAATAAAACAAATGATAAATATAACAAAAATAGAGTAATAAACTGTACATAAACAAGAAATAAGGCACCAGAGCCTAAATAGGGTGACCACTAATCGGGCAAAGTTTCATATGGCTCTAAAGGGGTTGGCTCATACGGCTCACTATATGCAGTTTTGGTGCTAAGAGGTACCCGAATTGTCCTCGCTGTCCTCTACTAAGAGTAGCAAGGCCCCCGGTCATCACCCATTATAGGCTCATTTCAACCGAGTTCAATTCAGGGGGACCCATTCACTTATGCCTGACGAAGGAACGATATCCTTACGAAAGCATAAGGTACTCGAGCCCCGAAGGTACTTGTTAGGCCTAAACGGGAGAACGATATCTCCACGAAAGCATTAGCATTTCCCCCCACTTAAAAAATAGGTTTATATGTCATATTTTAAATGCGTTAAAACAAACGCGCAATTATAACCGAATGTTAGTTTAATAGTCACTTTAATCTGGAATTTTTGATATTAATACAGCGGTAATTATTTGAAAAAGCTCGACTCTCATTTGTTTTTGAAAAAACAAAAATATCCCCAGCGGAGTCGCCATCTATAGCGATGTTTTTTCTCGCTAAAAAAAGAAAGAGTTTTTTATTTATTTGGAAAATATTTTCTTCTGCGGGGAGTTTTATAAAACCCGTATTTTGTTTAAAAATGGAGTCGCCACTGGCCACTCAAGGTGGACCGGACACCGTAGAAAACCAGAGATTTAAAATTTATGGGTTCGGGAGTCGGTTACGGATGGGGAAGGATTAGCACCCCCACACCGCCCAAAATTGGTACTTTAATAATTACCGCTTTATTAATATTAAATTTTCCGGATTAAAGTGACGATTAAATTAAAATTTGATTATAAGTGCGAGTAAATTTTAAAGGCCCCGTTATTCGAGAGTAAACGTCCAACCACTATCACTACGCCTGATACTGGCCCCGTTTACGCTCGAATAAAAGGGCACCGCATTGACAAAATATATGTTCGTTATGCAAACTTAAAAAACATGACAAATATAAATAAATACCTTGCGATAAAAATATAAATAAATACTAACATAATAAAATACTAATATAACATAAATAAAATACTAATCTAAAACATACATACATACATAACCATTAATTTAACACATAAATAAAAACAAATCTAACGTAAATAAAATACTAATCTAAAATATACATACATAAATATTAATCTAACTTATAAATAAAAACATATCTAACATAAATAAAATGCTAATCTAAAATATACATACATAAATATTAATATAACTTACAAATAAAAACATATCTAACATAAATAAAATAATAATATAAAACATAAATTTAAAGCATACTAATCTAAAACATAGATAAACATACAAATTAAAAACACAATTTTAAATTAACTCCTACTTCATTAAAGTATAAAAATTACAACATAAATAAAAAGGAAAGAAAATATACCTAACTAGGAGTTCGAATGACGAACCCCGACGAAACCCCACCGAGATCTACCACGAACTCTCCAAAAAAATTAACTAGATCGGATCCAAAATAGGACCCCGATCGAACCGACTAGGACCGAGGACACTGTCCCGGTCCTGGGCTAGCCGAGAGCTAATGCCCCCTTATTTTGGCCAGCCCATGGCCGATTCAAATTGCTTGCTGCCAATTTCCCTTGCCTATTTATAGGCAAAATCACAAAGGGGTGGGGGCATTTGGGTGACGTGGAGCATGTTGCTCCACGCATTTTTTTAATTATTATTATTATTTTTTTAAATTTTTTTATTAATTTTATATTAATAATATTACTATTACAACAATACTTAAAATACTAAAACCCAGACAAAAATGAGTGATTACACGAGAAAACTTCGAATTCCTTTAACCAAACTTGGTGGGGGTAATCTCTCGATCACGTCCACCTTGTCTTTGTCTACTTCAATTCCCTTGGATGAAATCTTGTGGCCGAGCACTATTCCGTCATCTACCATAAAATGGCATTTCTCCCAATTGATGACTAAATCAGTTTCTTCACATCTTGCCAACACCCTCTCTAAATTGCCGAGACAAATTGTCGGGTCATTACCAAAAACAGAAAAATCATCCATGAAGATCTCAAGGAAGTCTTCGACCATGTCTGAAAAGAGTGCCATCATGCATCTTTGGAAGGTTGCCGGGGCGTTACACAATCCGAACGACATCCTTCGGAAGGCATAAGTACCGTATGGGCATGTGAAGGTTGTCTCTTCTTGATCTTCTGGTGCTATGGCAATTTGATTGTAACCTGAATAACCATCAAGAAAACAATAAAAGGGTTTACCTGCAAGACGATCAAGTATTTGATCAATAAAGGGTAATGAGAAGTGATCTTTCCTAGTGGCTTTGTTTAGCTTTCGATAATCCATACAAACCCTCCAACCGGTCACAGTCCTGGTTGGAATGAGTTCATTGTTTTCATTATTTACCACTGTTATACCTCCCTTTTTCAGTACACATTGTACTGGACTTACCCACGTACTATCAGAGATAGGGTATATAATGCCGGCGTCAAGCCACTTGATGATTTCTTTCATTACAACCCCTTTCATAGCATGATTCAGTCTCATCTGGGCCTCAATTGAAGGTTTGTGATCATCTTCCAACAAAATCTTGTGCATGCACACTGCCGGGCTAATTCCTTTCAAGTCGGCAATTGTCCACCCTATTACCTTTTTGTGTAGCTTCAACATCTTGATCAGCTTCTTTTCCTGCTCAGGCTGTAACTTAGAAGAAATAATTACAGGCAGTGTATTATCGGTTCCTAAGTATGCATATTTTAGTTGCTCTGGCAATTGTTTCAACTCAAGAATCGGTGGTTGTTCAATAGAGGGTTTTTCGAGCTTACCTTCCTTACCTGAGTAATCCAGTGGTTCAAAGTATGTACCTGGTCGATTGACTAGCCAATTTTCCTCTTCTTGTTGTTCTTCATCGACCGGTTCTTCATACTCCTCAGGTTCCTCTTGATCGGCAGTGTAGTTGCCGAGGCAACTAAATTCCTCGTCGAAGTTAAACTCTGCCGTGGCATGAAGAAGTTGGCATTCTTCTGGATCATCGGCATGCCTTAGTGTTTGGAACACATTTAATTTAACTTGCTGGTCATTCACCCTCATTGTGAGTTCTCTCTTTTCAACATCGATCAAGGTTCTCCCTGTTGTTAGGAATGGTCTCCCGAGAATGATGGGTGAATGCTCACCTGCTTCACAATCCAAGACAATAAAGTCAGCGGGAAAAATAAATTTATCAACTTTTACCAGTATGTCCTCGATTTTTCCCTCTGGATGCACATAGGATCTGTCGGCTAGCTATAGCATAACTGTTGTAGGTCTTGCCTTCCCGATTCCTAGTTTCTGGAAAACTGATTTAGGCATCAAGTTTATGCTAGCCCCAAGGTTGCATAGTGCTTTCCCGACATAGTGATTTCCAATAGAACAGGGTATTGTGAAACTTCCAGGATCATTCAACTTAGGTGGCATACGATTGTGCAACATTGCCATGCATCCCTCTGTTGCGGCAACTGTTTCAAACTCTCCTAGCCTTGTTCTCTTGGACACAATGTCTTTAAGAAACTTGGCATAGTTTGGCATTTGTTCAATTGCTTCCACCAATGGCAAGTTGATGTGGACTTGCTTTAGGATATCAAGAAACTTCTTGAATTGATACTCTTTCTTTTGTCGCTTCAACCTTTGTGGGAATGGTGGTGGAAGTCGGATATCTTCAATTCTTTCATTAGTTTGAAACCTGATTGACGACATTGCCGGGACAACTGGAGTTGCCGAGGCGTTATCAACTGGGTTACCGAGGCATGCTTATCGCAAGTTGCCGAGGCGTCTTTATCATCGGTTACCGAGACATGTTTATCGTAAGTTGCCGCGGTAATTCCTGGTTCAGCATCTGAGGCTTTGCCGCTAGGTTCATCTTGATATTTTTGTGGAGTTTTGTTTGATGAGCAGGTTTAAACCTCTCTAAGTTGTTGCCCACTTCTAGTGGTGATCGCCTTACATTGCTCATGGTCAGTTCCTCTTGTGACTTCAGTATCGCTAGGTAAACCTCATTGCGGTCTAGTATTCAGATTTTGAGCAAACTGTCCGACTTGATTTTCCAATGATTTGATTGCCACCTCTTGGTTTTGCAATCTCATCTCGGTCCTGTTAATAAAAGCATCAGTTCTTTTTATGAAATTACTATTCTCAGCCATATAAGATTCAGTTTTCATCATAAAAGCATTTAGAGAATTTTCCAAAGAACTAGATGTTGTCGGTTGTTGCTGCGGCAACTGTTACCGTGGCATATTCTGCTGGAATCCTGATGCTTGTGCATTCTGATTGTTCTGATTTAGAGCATTGTTGGGATTACTCCATGAAAAATTCGGGTGCTTCTTCCAAGCTGGATTGTATGTATTGGACATCACATTGTTATTCCGATTGTAATTCCCCACATAGAAGCTGGATTTCAGATTCTGCATACATTCAGAAGAATTACGGTTATCACCACATAACTCACAAAAAGAATCCATTACCTTGACTTCATGTGTGTTGTTTGGTTTTTGCATGTTCTGGACCATCTTGGTTAAAGTGGCCAATTGTGTCGAAATTGAATTTGATGATCCTAGTTCATGTATTATGGCTTGGCGTCTAACTCCTCTTCTTCTAGTAGATGGGAATTGATAATTATTCTTGGCCAGCCTGTTTAAAATTTGCATTGCTTCTTTCGGTGACTTATCTAGGAGTATGCCGTTTGCCGAGACATCTAGCATCATCCTTGTTGGTGTATTCACGGTGTTGTAAAACATTGTTACTTGAGTCCACACCGAGAATCCGTGTAGGGAGCATTTGTGTAGAAGTTCTCTATATCGCTCCCAAGCCTCGTACATGGATTCATCATCTGTCTGCCGAAAAGAAATAATGTCGTTACGAAGCTTATCAGTTAAATTTGTAGGATTAAATCTAGCAAGGAAATCACGACAAAGATCAGTCCAAGATGCTATTGATCCGGCAGGAATGCTATTCAACCATGCTTTCGCCCTATCCCTTAGTGAATAGGGGAATAATCTTAATCGTAAGACATCGGGGGTGACTCCGTGTATTTTGAATGAGTTGCAAATCTCGAGGAAAGATTTCAGATGTTGCCGTGCAACTTCAGTTGCTGAGCCGCCAAATTGACCAATTGTGTTGATCATATTAAACAATACCGGTTTTAACTCAAAGTGGTCAGTTTCAATTTCAGGTGCGAAAACTCCTGGATTAAGTCCATCTAGATCTTCTTCAAGATAGTCTCGAATAGTTTTGTTTCGTGCAAGAATCACTCCTCCTCCTGCTAGAACATCTTGATTCATATTGCCGTCTTGATTAGCCATTGCTACTCTTATCCTTCGTCTAAGTCTTTGCAAGGTTCGTTCGATTTCTGGATCAAAGGGATATTCTGGTGAAGTCGGTCTCGCCCTGGTCATATACCAATGCAAAACCAAAGTTTGTTAGCCCTTTGAATTTTAAACAAGAAAAATAAAAAGAAAGTGCAAGAAAATAAAAACAAAGTTGTTATTGCCAATCCCCGGCAACGGCGCCAAAAACTTGTTGCGCGTAATAAGTGCTACGCAATTGTGCAAGTATACACGTCGCAAGTTATAGTATAAAAGATATCGTCTCCACAGGGATTGGTGCCACTTCAAGAATCTAGTCTCTTGCACTGTAAAAAGTAAAAGAAAACACAAGTAAAGGATTATAGGAGTTTTAACTAATAACTAATCTAGAAAGCAAATAAGTAAAAGAATAAATAAGATCAAATGAGAGAGAGATAGGCCAGGTTATCGTGAGTTGAGGTGTGATAGCCAATTGGATTGTCTTGGTAAAAGAGTGCACGGGCATGGCAACTTGCACAACGGGGTTGCCTTGGCAACTAATCGATGGTTGTCTGGGCGACTAGTTGGGCAACTACTTGGGCTTCTGGGCAGTAACCTTCAAGGTTCGACAGAGCGTTCTTCAATGGTTTCTTCTTATCCCTAAGTCGAAACTCTAGCTACTTGTGCATGCCTTGATAATAGATCCCTGCGTGAATCAAGGGTGAACAACAACCAATCTTGCGCTCCTCTTAGCCGTTAAAATCCTTAACTTATTCCTAATCCGGATTAATCTTCACCATCAATAGATTGAATAAAGATCATATTCATTCGTTTTTTGAATCTAACTCTCCCGATATTAGATAAATAGATGAAGTTAGGAGATCCTCTCCCAATTCACTCGCAAACAAGAATAAGAACCAAGAATGAATAAACCTTGAAATAGAAAAGTGCAAACTCTTATTACCGAAACAAAAACCAATAGTTTCTCACAACCACAAAATACAATAACCATAGCCAAGTAGATTTAGTTCATGGCTAGGTTCCAAAGAAGCACAAGATAAATAATCCCTAGCATGAACCCAATCGAGCAAGAAAGAAAAGGATGAAGAAGGAGGCTTGTCGAAATCCTTATTGCCCTTGATGCTTGTCGAAAATTCTCTCATCTTTCCCTCCTTGGACTTGTCGAAATTCCCCTCCCTTTTTTCTCTCTATCGATTGTCGAAATCTCCTTCCTATTTATAGGGCTAGGCCAAAGTCCTTCTTTGAGGAGGAAGTTAAGTTGGAATTAAATTATCTTTAAAGAATATAATTCTTTATTATAATTGTATTCCTACTAGAACTTCTCCTATCTTCTTGGAATTTAATTCTTCTTTAATCTCTGCATGGCAATCAAATTCCTTTGGGTTTAGGCTTTGCTCCATGTCATCTTGGGCTTGTCTAGTCATCAATTTCGACTACCATATCACCTTTGCTCTTGTCGACGATTGCCATGGCAACTGGCTCGGCGTCTCCTTCATGTATTGCCCTGGCAACTAGCTTTAGCCTTGCTTTGGCAAGTGATCCTGCATATACACATAAAACACACCAAAGCATCATCTTTTCCCACAAAAACTACCAAGTTATGTAATCAAGCTCAACGATGGAAGGAAACATGGATTCATGCATGAATAGCTAATTATGCAACTAATATGAGCCTAAGTCTAACAATAATATGAGTAAAAAGGGTAAGAAAAATAGTACTTTTGAACACTTATCACAAGGCATGCAAAAACACCAGTTCTTCGGTTAGGGATAACATGAAGGCATTGAAGAACACTTCGCCGAACATTGAATGAGGAAACCCAGTTGCTACAACATTCATCGAAACCTAGTTTCCACGGTATATATCGTGACCTAGTTGCCACAACAATTGAATTGCCTCAGCAATTAGAAGCCACGACAATTCATTCGGCAATCGCACCACTGCTCACAATAACCCGGCCTAATCTCTCATATCAATTACTCTTTTCTATTCACTTTATTTTTCTTAGTTTATTTTTCCTATTATTTACCACCACGTAACACTTCCAATATTATTCTCTTTCAATGCAAGAAGCTAGAAGTCAGAGTTTCACCAATCCTTGTGGAGTCGATCTTTAACTATACTATTACTTGCGACGTGTTCAATTGCACCGTTTGCGTTGCACTTAGATCAAGCAACAATTGATTAACAATTTTTTAACACCTTTTAATAGTCATGCTCCTAAAATTGCAAGTGTTGAAATTGCAGGCACCTAAAATTATAACGGTTGAAACTTTGAGCACTTATTTTTACAAAAGAATACTTTACGCACCTAAAGTTCAAAAAATGTATACTTTAGACACATATTTTTCATTTAATCCAAAATAAATAAACGGACACGAACACAATATTAAAAATTTAAACGAACATGAACCGAATACGAACACCTTTAAAAATAAATAAACGAAAACGAACATCGTCTTATTCGTTCAAGCTCGGTTCATTTACACCCCTAATTGTTTTCTTTGATTATAAAAGCATAAGTGAGTACAAATTATAAAAATAATCATAGATATTTTTTTAAAAATTAATTCATTTAAAAACTAAAAAAATATAATATCTAAGAAAGATTATTAAAAAATATAGGGAATTATAAAAATATTAAAGAATATGTAAAAAAAATTAAAAATAATAGAAGTATAGAAAATTACAAAAAACATGTTATACTTGAATTTTTTTTCGAGTAATGCTTAGCAAACCAATTGGTGCCACTACTAGTTGCAGTCTCTGGTAATCTCATAACGATGAAAACATGTCAATGATAACTTTCAAATTTTTTATCGGGTAAATCATGTAAGTTTGGTTTGTTTCATGAAGTTTTCGACCTCAATGAAGTTAATCTGTGTGATTGACGTGTGTTATTATTATAAGGTATGTTAGACACAAAAAAGTAACGATCAAATGTTATATATTAATAGAGAGATTTGATTGATTAAATTTTCAGCTTTAAAAACTCAATTAGACACTAAATTTTCATGAATTAATTATTATTTTTTGGCGGAAGGCTTATTTTCAACCATTAAACTAATTCGCTAAATATAATATATCTAATTCCTTAAATAATAATGTGAGATTAAAGATAGTCTTAAGGTAATTACAAGGTAAGTTTTTTTTTCATACATATTTCTAACCTTTTGACAATATACATACATTTTGTAGATAAAATAATTTGAACTCGAGTCTTTTAAAATAAACATTATCACTTTTTTATTGGACCGTTTGTTGAGTTCTCAGATGTATATATAATAGTATATGAATTGGGAAGAAGATGCATCCAATTGGGTTGAGTTGCATTGCATGACACATAGGTACTGCGATATAGATCAACACATGGAGTCTGACATTGGAAGAGGGGCATGGGTTTGAAGGAGAAAAGCAGTGAAAATCTTATCTATTAACCAACAAACAAAACCAGAAAACAAAACTGATGAGTGCTAATGCCAAGCAGCTGCGTTCATGGTAGGGCTGGGAGCCACTGCCAGTCTCAGACACGACCACAAGGCTTATTTTTCTTTTTTCTTTTTTTTGTGCCTATCCCGCTGAGCCAGAATATAGAATCACCAAACAAATTAAATGGTTGGAAGTGAAGCATGTTATCGTCTCTCAGGCCTCAGCGTTCCCCTTCTTCCATCTTCTTTTGGTTTGCCCAAAATACAGATATCTACTGTCTGCCATCTCCATTAACACCCTTTGCTGGTCCCATTTCATGACCACTACAATTCCTACCTCTGCTTCCCCTGTCAAGAGGATAACCCTTTCTCTCTCTCTTGATTGTTTGCATTTCTGCATTTCTGTTACAAATTAGCTTACACAATATTATTAAATATATACTATAAACTGTAAAAGACACAATAGAAGTAGCACTTAAGATGACATTAATTGTTTTTAAGACCAGCCTCTCTCTTTCTCTTTCTCTCCCTTTATTTTAACTCTTCAAAAGAGTATTAAACTCAACATTCTCTCTCTCTCCCTCCCTCCCTCCTAAAGCATACTTTTATTTTAACTCTTCAAAAGAGTATTAAACTCACCATATTATCTGATAAAATAAAAATGCCAAAACAAGGGGGTCCCACATTTTCATTGTGGCAAACAATTTCGTGGGGTATCACAACATCTGTGTAGTAATAATATTAATTTTATGAAAGTAACAAAGAAACCATGAGAAGAAAGAAAAGGCTCTGTAATGGGTTCCTTCCCGCACTCAAAAACTTGAGTTTTCTTTCTTTCCTTATCTCTTACTCTGAATTTGAAGAAAGGTTAGTCACTTGGAATTTGTGGACAAGCTTATGGTGCAAAACGGTTCAAACTTCTTGGATTGACCTTACAGAGGACGGTGCTTCTTCTTCTATCAGCTTCTATTCCTCTCTTTCATGTGGGTCTGCATGAAAGCTATCCTTCTTTGGTGCGGTCAAGACCAAGAAATATCATCAGTTGCTCATACATTTATTGTCTTCTCAATCCCTGACCTTTTTTTCCGTTCACTTCTTCACCCACTTCGCGTCTACCTCAGGGCTCAAAGCATTACAATTCCTGTAACTTACTGTTCGGCCATCTCAGTTCTTCTCCATGTCCCATTGAATTTCCTTCTCGTTGTTCAGCTCAAGCTCGGTGTTGCAGGGGTGGCTATAGCTATGGTGTGGACTAACCTTAATGTCTTCCTTTTGCTTTCTTCATTTGTATACTTCTATGGTGTATATAAAAATTCTTGGGTAACTCCAAGCATTGATTGTCTCAGTGGATGGTCATCTCTGCTTGCTCTTGCTTTGCCGACTTGTGCCTCAGTTTGCCTTGAATGGTGGTGAATGAGCTCATGATATTGCTTTGTGGCCTACTCGTTAACCCCAAAGCTACCATTGCTTCAATGGGGATCCTTATTCAGACAACAGCTCTAGTCTATTGTTTCTCATCAGCTTTAAGTGTTGGAGTATCCACAAGGGTTGGTAATAAACTAGGCGCAAACTGACCCAGAAAAGCTCGCATTTCCATGATTGTTTCGGTCTTTTGCGCCTTAGCTATCGGTCTCTCTGCAATGCTGTTCACCACCTTGATGAGACACCAATGGGGCAAGTTTTTCACCAGTGATGCCGAAATCCTCGAGCTTACAGCAGTTGCATTACCGATTGTGGGGCTTTGCGAGCTAGGGAATTGCCCTCAAACGACTGGTTGCGGGGTGTTAAGAGGCACTGCCAGGCCCACCATCGGACCAAACATAAACTTGGGTTCGTTTTACCTTGTGGGGATGCCGGTGGCTATCCTGATGGGGTTCGTCGCAAAAATGGGGTTTCCCGGGGTCTGGCTTGGCTTACTTGCTGCTCAAGCAGCCTGTGCATTGATGATGCTGTTAGTTCTATACAGAACAGATTGGATGGTTCAAGTAGAAAGAGCAAAAATGCTCACACAAACCAGCAGTAACAATAATAAACTTCAATCCCCATTGCCCATTTCAAGGAAACAAGAAGATCCCAAAGAAATCAACAAGAAGGCCGATCTTGAAATTGAAATAAAAAAATCTACTTCACCTGAAAAAGACCCTCTTATCTAACTCACTGTATTGATGCTGAGCACTAATTAGAGTTTCGGTTCAGTTCCCAGTTACCACCTACATTTCTTACCCCCTCCCCCCCCACCTTTCGTAGGAACACTTTGATACACACTTTTCCCACTCTATTTTCCTACTGTTTAATTCTCGTCTTTGTTTGAGCTTAGTTTTTATTTTGTGCTTTTTTTCCTTTCAAATCCCAATGCTGTATCAAAATAACAAATGTAGAAAGTCGTGAAAATATTTACAAGGCCTGTGGAACATGATTCTGATTCATTTTCCTGTTGTTCCTTTCCTTTTAAGGCAAACATAACCTTAGACTTCATCACTTTCTATAAGCCACAATCAGCATAATTGCTTTTCCCCCAAACTATATCCTCATTTCTTTACCACATAATAATAAGGGTAAACTACTTCAATGACCACCATACTTTTAATAAAGTTGCGATTTGACCACATTACTTTTTTTCAAAGCAATGAAACCACTAAACTATTTAAATGGAATCAATGTGACCACCAGCTGTTAAAGGTTAACGGTAGGGTGATGTGGTAGTTAAAAAAATAGGGGTATAATTAAACATTTGGTCTTTGTTATTTACACATTCTTTCAATTTAGTCTTAATTTTAAATTAATAAAACCTAATTAAATAATTAATTTATTTTACTAATTTAAAATTAAGACTAAATTAAAAGAATATATAAAAAACAAGGACTAAATATATAATTATACTCCTATTTTTTTAACTGCCATGTCACTCTGCCGTTAACCTTTAACGACTGGTGGTCACATTGATACCATTTAAATAGTTTGATGGTTTAATTGCTTCGAAAAAATGTAATATGGTCAAATCGTAACTTTATCAAAAGTATGATGGCCATTGAAGTAGTTTACCCTAATAATAATAACAACAATACAATTACAAATGAATATATTCCTTCCCGGTCCTACTTTTAAACCCTTAATTCATAATCAGAGTAGTAAGCTTTCCTTTGCTTTAAAACTGAACCAATCCTCAAGAATTTCCCTTTTCTTATTATCTGATTTTTTATCAACATATTTAACAGAATATAATATATGAGCCTACACAAGTTGGAATTCGAGTGATATTCCGGATTATCTCATTTCATTGAATTAATCAAAGGGTTGAAAACAAACATAAAACACAAGTCAAATATTTAGAAAGAGGGTTTGGGTGGAGCCTGCTTCAACTGAAGAAACAAAATCCACAAATTATTACCTGTGTCTACTTCTCACATGACAAATTTTTGAGCAGTGGTTGGCTCTGCCATTTTTGGCACTTTCCCACCTCGTTGCTTTGGTATCTACAATTCCAGCACTGGTGACTCAAGTCTGAAGCCACAAACATAAAAAAAAAATCAATAGTTAAGAAGCTTAAATTAATAGAAGAAAGAAGCTTTCTTTGGCAGTATAAACCCTGAAATGGATCAGGGTTGGTGGGGACATAGCATCGGTACTGATATACTTGTACCTTTGAGTTTAAAATCAAACGGTATGGGCGCCTCATGCCCAACATTTTAAGGGAACTAATTGACATCATTTAAATAGTTGAGTAGTTTGATGACTAAATTCACAGTTATATTTTTAAAATAGGATTAACCTTATAATTTAGTGTTCATCAATGTAGTTTACCCTACTTTTTATTATGTTAGCATGTCATTTATGTATTTTTTTTCAATTTATTGAATAATATTTTTCAAATAATTAGTAAAAAATTATATATTGTTTAATTTTTTTTTGTATTTTTGATTTAACCGACGTTATTCGACTTATTGGTTGATTAATATGGATTGGGTACTACAGGACCCTATTATGGGGGCGACCCTCTCTACCTAATTGTTTTATTCACAACGTCAGGACTCGAACCCCTAAACCCTAACCTTGCTTAAAGTATCTAGTGTTAATCTCACTAAACTAACTGGTTGTAGGGGTGTATACGGCTCGATTTCGATTTAATCCGGTAAGTTATTTTAGTAACCATTGGTTTTCAGTTTTGTTAACCTCGGTTTTTAGTTTTTCCATATTGAAGTTTATTTTTGAAATTTTGTGTTTTATTTTGGCAAAATAGCTTTATTTTATGCCTTTTAAACATTACGTGATAAGGTTTTAAAGTGTTTTTCATAAATATTTATCAAAAACTTAATCTTAAGTAAATAATAATAATTAATAATGCATATATAGTTTTTTAAGTATAAAATACTTATTTTTACATTATAAAAAAATTATAAATTAAATAAAAAAAATCAAATTTGGTTCAATTCTGATAATCACAATTCATATATTTGTGAACCATAAACTATCCAAACACTCGGTTCGGATCAATTCTTGATTTTTCGATTTACCATGCTCAGCCCTAACTGATTATTAATTTAATAAAAACATTTTTGACCATAAAACTGTAACAACCTAAATTTTGGAATCCGTGTCGGTTTAACCCGAGTAGTGGGCTCAATGTTTAGGCCGTGAGTTGTGCCTTCGGGTGCTTAGGGAAGTCTTAGTGGGCTTCCTCTATGTTGTTGGGCTTGGAAGCTTGGGTTGAGGGGAGATGAGGGAAGGGAAATTGGGTAAAATTCACCCTTTTGAAAGGGAATGACTGAGCAAAAGCTCATTTATGGGTTGCAAAAAAGAGTGTGGGTGACTTCACTCTTGTCTCCTTTCGTCTCCCATTGATCCTTCCTTATTTTTGGTTTAATATTCAAGACAAACGAGCAATCTTGGTTGTTTTGAGTTGTAATCCCGGATTATGGCTTGATGAAGTTGGAATTAGCATCAAATGATCTATCATTTGAGGTAAGGATGGTAAAGTTTGGTGGTAGTTGAAAAACATGGGCTTTTGTGGGGGGTTTAGTGTGGATGAACGGGAATGAAGGATCTAACCACGTTTTTGGTTGTTAGAATCTTCCTTAGTCATTGGTACTTCCTTGTAGTAGTGTTGTAACTCATTTTGCAATATAAGTTTGTAGCTAAGGAGGTTGGAGAGAACTCCAAGGACCACGGAAAGAGGAAGGCTTAAGCTGATGAGAAAAAGGCTTGTCTTCTAGCTTTGAAGGAAGGTTAGTACACTTCCAACTCCTTTTGTTTCCTTCAAATCTTAAATATAAGGTCTTGTATGCTTGGTTGATGTTTTGGTCCGTGAAATGCTTGAGTATAGTTGTCAATGGTAAAACTTGAAATTGGTGTTGAAATTGTGTAAAAAGAGTAATAACTCACTTAAAACACCTTCCACAACTTGTAATTTCATTTTGAGGTCTTTCTACAATGATTGGGGAAGTGTTGGGATGAATTTAAAGCTCTAGAATTCGAGTTTTGGGCTTGAGTACCGATATAGTATGAACTGGTATCGGTATCCCATTGATTTCATGGCAATTTTAGCAAGTGTTTAAGGGAGGTATTGGTACGCGCGGGGGGCATATCAGTACTATCCCTATTCCATCAAATTCTAGTAGCCAAAATGGGTATCAGTAGGCTTGAGGGTGTATCGATACAATTAGGGTATCGATAAACGGCCCTGTGTATTGGTACGTGGTGACTAGCTAAAACCCATGTGAGTGTGAAGCTTGGTATCGATATGCTTGGAAGGGTATTGGTAGCTTGAAGGTGATCGATACGCGTATAAGGGTATCAGTACCCTATGGAAATCTGCCAAAAAATGTGAGTTTTTGCTCGGGGAGCTAGAAAATTATAATATTTGACTTGATGGACCCGTAAAGGCCTAAAATGAATTATAAAATTGAGAATTGAGAAATATCCTTATACTCGAGCGTAAAGCTTAAGAACTCAGTAAATTCCTTGTATGACTTATATTGTTAGCAACCATAGGATGGTGTGGTTAAGTGCTTGATTTAGTTTGTGCCGAGTGGGCGCTTGTTTGATGGGATCCGAATACCCAAGATTTGTTGCAACACTATGGTAAAAGAATTATTGAATGGAGGTTACCAATGCTATGTTACCCGAGCCTCATTCGAAGGTGCTTGAGGGGGAATTTCGAGTACGGGTATAAGTTCCGATGCTAGGTGACCCAGCCTCACCCATGGTGTATGTTCTGATGCTACGTGACCCAGTCTCACCCATTGAGTGTACGTTCCCGATGCTATGTGACCCGAGTCTCACTCTTATGTTGATGTGGTATGGTATGCTTGGGCCTTGTGTGCCCCATGGTTGTTATATTGTGTTTAGCATGTGGTTAGGCGACTAGTGTAATGCCACGTATCATTTTAATTGCCTTATCATCTTACTTAGCTACATGCTTGTATTTATGATCTGCTTGAAACATGGTAGACTAGAGGTGTATCCAATGAGGTTTATGAGCTCAACGTTTGGAATCATTGTTTCCTTACGCATGCTTTTAGGTGGCTGCGTTGCATTCAAAGGAGCCCCATCGGAGTAGGAATTCAGTTCATCGATGTGATAAAGAGTAAAATACTTAGACTTGTCAGGCAATGTATTCATATGACCCTTGATTTATGTCTATAACTCTATTTGGATTTATTAATTATGTCGAATGCTTTTAATTACTTTGTTTTAAATTGGAGGTCCTATGCAAATGATTTAGCTATTTTGTATTAACTCTTTTTCTAAAACGTTGTTAGATTTATGGAAATACTTATGTTTGGGCTAAATTTAGTTTTAAAATTTTGTTAATGGTTTGGGCTTGAAGCCTAAATGTGACGTCTAGTTTAGGGTGTTATATTTAATGGTATTAGATCCTAGGTTTAGCCAGTTCTAGGAAACCCTAGGGTGGTAGAGAGTTGTAAAAAAAGTATCTAGTGAATACGTGCTCATAAGTCAAAGTTGTACTAATTAAGTTGACTATCCGAAAGTGTAACCTTGTTTGTTTATCTGTGCAGAGTTGAATCATGCCTAGAGGTACATGCGACCGCAAAGAAATTAGGGGCTCTCCAGAGGAGAGTTATGATAAGAATTATATTCTTGAGATCGATAAGAGATCAGAGGATGAGAGGAGACAAAGGGCCAACTACTTCACCCACATGCATAGGGCCCTTAATCGCATTGTGAGGGCCATTACTAGGTTATTGCTACCCTTCGGGAGGCCCTGATTAAGAGGCTTCACCATCATGGCAGAACAGATTTCCTTGGGTCAGGACCAGAAAATCTGATCATGGAAAATCAATGGTTGAAAGATACCAGATAGATCTTGCGTCAGATGGGGTTGGAACCTGAAGATAAGTTGAAGTGCATCTTTTCCCTATTAAAGGAGAATGCTCGTGAGTGGTGGGAGACCGTAGATTTAGGATGGTATCCTAATCGACCCACTTAGGATGACTTCCTTGATAGTTTAAGAAAAAGTACATGGGGGAAGCCCATATAGATAGCTTGAGAGGCCAGTTCACACATTTGGTTCAAGGGAATTGACTTATTTTTTAGTATAAGCAAGAGTTCTTGCAGTTGAGTAGGTATGCCCCAGAACTAGTTGCTATAGAAAAGATAAGATACAAGAGGTTTCATAAATGTTTGAGGAATGAGATCAAGATGTACCTAACAGTCGATCCACCGAAGGTGTTCTCTGATTTAATCACTAGTGCCAAATCCCTTGAGCAAGTACAAGAGCTGACCTATGGCCATGCGGGAGGTCATGGAGGTTTGAGTGGAGGGAGTCATTCCCACTCTAATCAGTCCTAGTCCCACTCTAGGAGGTATAGAGGAAATTGGAACCAAAGAAGAGGAACATCGAATTAGTCTGTGATATCAGATTGTAGGTTATCATCTGTTGGTCGTAGGAGGCCTAATTCTTCCTCTTCTGCTATGAGTTTGGGAGGTTCTTCTAGAGGGTCGCATGCATCGGTTTGTGCATAGTGTGGGTGTAGGCACCATGGAGAGTGTTATGTGAACTCTAAGGTATGCTATGGTTGTGGATCACCTAACCACTTTTTGAGGGACAACCCTGAGGCCATGGATGCCACCCTAGTTCAAAATCAGAGGAATTCCTTCACAGCTAAGAGGGGCTGGACATCGGAGCGGTGGCACTTTCCAGTCCACTAGAGGGGACCAAGAAAACAATATACAGTCAAGGCTCAAGAGGACTATGAGGCTACTGATGTTATAACAGATATGTTTACCTTGTTTTTAGTTTCTATAGTTGCTCTTATGGATTTAGGGTCTAAACATTCATACATCCGTAGTGGAATATCTCAACAGTGGGGTATTCCTGCCGAGGATCTTGAGATAAGAGTCCGTGTGTCTAGTCCCTTGGGGTATAATTTTTTGGTGGATAAGGTGTATCGACGGTGTCCGATTGAGGTTCAAGGTTTGATCTTTCTGGCTGACCTGATGGTGTAGTCGTTTCAAGGTTTGATGCTATCGTAGGAATGGATTGGTTGTTTGAGCATGATGCATGTTTGGGTTGTAAAGCAAAGAGCCTTAGGCTTCGTGGTTTAGATGAAGCTAAGTTGGTGGTGAGAGGTAAGAGAAATCCTTGCTTTTCCAATGTAGTGTCGGCTTTGGCGGCAGAAAGGATGATATAACAAGGTTACGAGGCCTTCTTAGCCCATGTAGTTGATACTAATGCGGGGGTCCGGATATCGAGATTGATAAGTCATATATGTGCATGTTTTCACATATTAAATCCTATGTTTTGGCATATTAATCTATCTTAAAGCCCTTGATTCGGGTTCTATTTGGTTTTGCAGGTGTTTTTGGGCCTTAATGACGTTTTATACGTAAAAGCCGAGTTTTAGAACCATTTAGGAGTCACCTCTAGAATTCTTGTTAATTGCCAAGGCAAGTCCCAATTACTACGACAAGCTCTTCATAAACTGCCTTAATTGCCTCAGCAAGTTGCACTTGCCACGGCAATACTGTTTCCGCGAAAATACCAGGCGCAAGATAGATTTCAGCCCAGTGAACAAGCAAATTTTTACTTTGAGGGCAAATAATCCTACTACAAAGAGGACTTCTACTTTTTCCATAATTAAAAGTAGTTAGAGTTGTTGTATTAAATGTAAAGTCTCCCCCTTTATTCCCTATAAATAGAGATCAAAGGGTGAAGAGAAAATACCAAGGAGAAACCCTCTCCCCTCTTCTCTTGTAGCCGTCGACCACCATGAGTGGCTAAACCCTTCGTTTCTAGTCAAGTGTAGATACAATGATATTATTTCAAGTTTTTAGTGAGATTTCTTGTTACCAAATTATCTTCCTTTATTCAAGTACTTTCATATCTTTTGTGCTTCATCTTCATATGTATGTTTGGTTAAATATATACTACAACCAATTCAATGGTATTTGATACAAGTGGTAATAAAATTCGAGTTCAATTTCTAAAGGTATGAATTCATTTTCTTAAAAAGTTAATGAGCTCGTGCTTAGAAAGAATATGTGCTTTGGGTCTCTTAAAGATCATTAATGCTACTTGATAGATTATAATTCTTTAGTGGTATCTATGAATTTAATCTTGATAATAAGAGTTAATCTTTTGATGGTATTTAATTGGTTATCTATCGTAGAAAAGATTTAGGTTATTTGGTGGTATTCATCTAATCTAAAACCAAGCTATTTGAAGTTGATATTGATTTATCTTTTGTGGGTCAATGATCTAAATTCTTGATTTAATATTCCAAGTTCTACCTTGACTAGAGTTTCACCTTATATAGATTTATTCCTTAATTCAACTGCTTTCTTCAAATCAAACAAAAAACCCCTTTTTTACTTTTAATTGCTTGTAAACTTGATTCTTAACCATTCTCTATGGGATCGACCCTACTTGCCTCCACTACAAATCCAAAGAACAAGTAGGTATTATTTTCTGACGGATTTAATACCAATAAAAATTGGCGCCGTTACCGTGGAATGGTGTCAAGAAGCTAAGTTCACTTTTTATTTAGTTTAGTTTATTTTTATTATTTTTATTTTTCATTTTTTGATTTTTCTCTTCTTTCTTTTTTCTTTTCTACTTTTATGTGTCGCTCTTCTCTTGCAGACAAAATATTTTTTGTTTAATCCTAATATTGACAAAACTGAAAGCCGACTAAGGAAGGAAGCGAAGCGAAGCAAAGCAAAGCAAACAAGCGACCACACAAGGAGAGTTGGAAGCGGACTTGAAGAACACTCAAACCAACAACATGGCTGAACAAACCCTTCGCCAACTTACAGCCCCCGAGATCGCCCCACAACCTCTTTGCATTAATTACCAAGAACTTAAAATACCTTTCAAATTAAAATCTGGACTAATACATCTTCTTCCTACTTTTATGGGACACGAGAAAGAGACTCCGTACAAACACTTGAAGGAATTCCATGTGGTGTGCTCGAGCATGAAACCCTACAATGTCATCGTTGATGAAGTCAAGCTAAGGGCGTTTCCATTCTCACTAGTCGACCATGCCAAAGATTGGCTGTACCACATACCATCCGAATTGATTGAAACATGGACAGACATGGCAAAACCCTTCCTCGAAAAATATTTTTCGGCATCAAGAGCAACCAACATTAGAATAGAGATTTGCAGAGTTCGAAAAAAAATTCTGAGACACTTCGTGATTATTGGGAACGATTCAAGCAACTTTGTGCAAGCTGTCCACAACATGGAGTGTCCGACCAATTACTCATCCAATATTTCTATGAGGGTTTATTACCTATGGAGAGAAGGATGATGGATGCTGCAAGTGGAGGTGCAATTATGAACAAGACGCCTACCCAAGCCAAAGACCTCATCAACATTATGGCTGCAAACTCTCAACAATTCAGCTCGACACATGACACCGTCTCTCGATATGTGAATGAGGTAAATATTTCTTCCCTTGAAAGTAAGATTTCGAATCTAACTTCTCTTGTTGAAAAATTGGCATTAGGTAATGCACAAAAAGTCAAGGCATGTGGGAATTGCAAAAGGCAAGATCATGCAACCGATCTGTGCCCCACACTCCAAGAAGAGAGCACCAAAGAAGCCAATGTCGTAGGAGGATTTTACGGACAAAAGAAGTACAATTTGCACTCAAATAGATACAATCCGGACTGGAAAGAACATCTAATTTTGAGCTATGGGCAAAGGAACAATCAACAAGGGAATTTTGCGCAACCATCTTCATTGACAAAACCACCATTGGAGGATGTCGTATTCAAGCTTGCTCACAACCTCAAGCAATTCCAACAAGAGACAAGGTCAAGCATTAAAAATCTTGAAACCCAAGTAAGTCAAATTGCCTCATCTCTTAGTCAATCTGAAACTATAGGTAAGTTACCTTCTCAAACTATTGTGAATCCAAAACACAACGTGAATGTAATTACTTTGACAGGTGACAAGAATTTGCAGAATTCTTCAACCTAGCAAAAATTGGCGTCGTAGCCCAGTTGACCAGACAATCGCACCATTCCCAGTTGCCTGGCAATTACCATTGCCCAGGCAATTCGACCGGTCTTGTTTACAAGTTGTTTGATTTTTCACCCAAGGAGGACGACGAAAAGGAAGAAGGGAGGCTAGCAAACCAACAAAATTTTGGCAAGCCTCTTTTCCTGAAAAAGATGGAAAATTGCACAAAGCTGAACCGGGAAAGGAAGATGTTGACACAAGTAAGGTAATTTAGCCCATCGTTTTTCAACCACCTTTTCCTCAAAGGTTCTCAAAGTCCAAGAAAGAAGGCAAGAAAAAGAAATTCTTGAGACATTCTGCAAGGTCGAGGTAAATACTCCATTGATTGATGCTATTAAATAAATACCTCGTTATGCAAAATTTCTCAAAGAATTATGAAGAAATAAGAGGAAATTGAATAGCAATGAAAAGGTAAGAATGAGTGAGAATGTTTCTGCAGTACTTAAACGGAAACTCCCTAAAAAGTGCAAAGATCCAGGTATGTTCACTATCCCTTGACAAATCGGAAACATAAAAATTGAGAAAGCCATGTTAGATTTAGGAGCATCTATTAATGTTATGCCATATTCTATATATTGTGCTAACAATTTGGGTCCTCTTAAAGATACATGTGTGATCATATAGGTTGCCGATAGGTCGAATGTTTTTCCGGAAGGTGTTTTGGAGGATGTTTTGGTGCAAGTTAATGGGCTTGTATTTCTTGCCGATTTTTATGTTTTAGATATGGAGGAAAAAGATTCATCTAGTCCTAATTTAATTTTGTTAGGAAGGCCATTCTTGAAAACATCTAGATGGACTACTTACCATGGAATTTGATGGCAAAATCATAAAATTCAACATCTATGATGCCATGACACGCAATGAGGATGCATGTTCATTATTTGCCTTAAATGTTACTAACTTTCCAATGCAGGAAATCATCAAAGAGCTTGATTGTGATAAAACCCGAGGACAAGTCCTTGCGTACAAAGACATCATACCATAGTATGTGGACATCGCGTACTTTTTTTTGACAAAGACATTTTCAACATGTACATCGCAGGTTAAGAAAGACAAGATAAAATGCGACGTGAAGCCGTTCATATGGGATGACCTAAACCTATGGAAGATAGGAGTTGATCCAGTCATAGTGGCTAATATCAAGTGGGATCCAGGAATCAATCTAATCAGTGCCAAGTCCCTCGACAAGCCTCTAACGCACCAACATGACAAGCCTCCCGATAAGCCTTTAATGCACCAACGTGCCAAGCCTCCCGACAAGCCTCTAACGCACCAACCATGGAAAGTAGAAGTGTTCTATTCCATCAAGGATAAACCACCTGATGAACATTTTCTCGCCACAATATGTGGATTAAAGAGAGTTACGTCTAGCCAAAGACGTTACAGAAAGACGCTTCTTGGGAGGTAACCCATGATTTTTGTTTTTATTATTATGTTTTTAGTTTAAGTTTTATATATTTTCGTTTCATTTAATCTCTGCAATTTTTATTTTTTTAGGAACACTTGACTAGAATAAGGCATGCCCACAATTCGGAACCCAATCCCAGTTGTCGCAGCATATCCAGTTGCTACGACAATCATACAAGTTCTAGTTGCCCGGGAAACTCAGTCAGTCTTATGGAAAACCAATGGGCATACTTCGAGCACTCGGATATCATGCCACCACAGACCTACCGCCGCATGCCGCATGAGGGAGCACTCTTCTGCCTTCACTTTTTAATTGCTTTCTTTCATTTTCTGCATGTAGGATAGGGAACATTGAGGACAATGTTAGGTTTAAGTGTGGGAGGGAGTTAAATTTGATGTGCTTAATTTGTGCTAAACCCATGGGATATAGTTTTGTGAAATTGCATGCTTCTTGATGACTTTGAGTTTTACTTTCACATAAATTTTTTTCTTGAACTCAACATGTTGAGTTTTTAAAAAAAATTGGATCCCTAGGTAAATATGAGATTGATATGGGAAGTAAAATAGGATTGATTAGATCTTGTTAGACTTGCAAATCGTTTCTCATATTAATTAATTTGATAGTCGGATGGATAAAAATCGGACACAACAAACCACTTTGTGAGACTTGAGCCTTAATAAGCATATATCTTGTGCTTTATATTTTCTTCATTGAGAGATAGTCAAGAATGATTGGATTTCTTCTAGAACTTGCGATGTTATACATATCAAGACCACATTGTAGGATTGAATTACTTAAGATGATTAAGGCACTTAGGTATGAACCTTGAGCCAAAAAGTCTACCTTGGTAAATATGACCATTAGAGAACCACTTTTGAGCCTAAGCCTTTTGTTTGGAAATTAACCACATTACAAGCCTAATTCCTTTTTGTTTATTTCCCCAATTTGAACCCGAAATCAAAAAAACTACACACTTTCCTTACTTGAAAGAGAAAAATCAAGCAAAAGAAAAAAGAAAAGAAAAAGGAGAAAATCTTGAAAAACAAGGAAAAGAAAAAAAAATAAAGAGAAAATTGTCTTGTTCAGAAAGAAAAGACAAAAGAAAAGACAAAAAGTGTGAAAAAGATTGAATCCTTGTTTCTCCCAAAAATAAATTTGTGCAAAAGCTTGATACAAAAGAGGAAAAGGAGTGTGAAGTTCTTTGATTCAAAAAGCCAAAAGTCTTTCTTATCATGCCTTGTCCCAAGCCCCATTACAACCAATTTAAAGAACTTTTATCTTGTGATTCATCCTAGCTAAGTGGTGGAGATTTGATATATTTTAAAGCTTATGGTAAGTATTTTTCCATGCTTTGACTTGAGTGTTGTTGTCCCTTAAATACTTTGAGAGATATTGAGTGAATCAGTTGCGAGGATGTTTGATTTTATTCCATCTTGACTTCATGATAATTAACTGAGATATTATTTGCTTGTTCTAATTTGCAAATCATGATTAATTACTTCTCTTACCCTTTCTTCATTACCAAAAGAACCCTAGATCTTGATTTTCAATATGCTTGAGACAAGCATAATCTAAGTGTGGGGGTATATGATAAGTCATATATTTGCATGTTTTTCACATATTAAATCCTATGTTTTAGCACATTAATCTATCTTAAAGCTCTTGATTCGGTTCTTATTTGGTTTTGCAGGTGTTTTTGAGCCTTAATGATGTTTTATACGTAAAAGCCGAGTTTCAACACCATTTAGGCATCGCCTCCATAATTCTTGTTAACTGCCAAGACAAGTCCCAATTGCCACAGCAAGCTCTTCATAAATTGCCTTATTTGTCTTGGCAAGTTGCACTTGCCACGACAATACTGTTTTCGCGAAAATACTAGGCGTAAGACAAATTTGGGCCTAGAGAACAAGCAGAATTTTACTTGGAGGGCAAGCAATCCTACTACAAAGAGGACTTCTACTTTTCCATAATTAAAAGTAGTTAGGGTTGTTTTATTTAATATAAGGTCTTCCCCTTTATTTCCTATAAATATAGATCAAAGGGTGAAGAGAAAATACCAAGTCGAAACCCTAGTCTAGTTGAAACCCTCCCCCCTCTTCTCTTGTAGCCGTCGACCACCATGAGTGGCTAAACCCTTCTTTTCTAGTCAAGTGTAGATACAAGAATATTATTTCAATTTTTAGTGAGATTTCTTGTTCCCAAATTATCTTCATCTTTATTCAAGTATTTTCATATCTTTTATGCTTCATCTTCATGTGTGTGTTTGGTTAAATATATGCTACAACGAATTCAATGGTATTTGATACAAGCGGTAATGAAATTCGGGTTCGATTTCTAAAGGTATGAATTTACGTTCTTAATAAGTTAACGGGTTCGTGCTTAGGAAGAATATGTGCTTTGGGTCTCTTAAAGATCATTAATACTATTTGATAGATTATAATTCTTTAGTGGTATCTAGGAATTTAATCTTGATAATAAGAGTTAATCTTTTGATGGTATTTAATTGGTTATCTATCTTAGAAGAGATTTAGGTTATTTGGTGGTATTCATATAATCTAAAACCAAGCTATTTGAAGTTGATGTTGATTTATCTTTTGTGGGTCAATGATCTAAATTCTTGATTTAATATTCCAAGTTCTACCTTGACTAGAGTTTCATCTTATATAGATTTCTTCCTTAATTCAATTGCTTTCTTCAAATCAAACACAAAACCCCATTTTTACTTTTAATTGCTTGTGAACTTGATTTCTTAACCATTCTTTGTGGGATCGACCCTACTTGCCACTACTACAAATCCAAAGAACAAGTAGGTATTATTTTTTGACGAATTTGACACCCAACAAAGAACCTTTAGACTGTTAGTGAGTTTGCCAATATGTTTCTATAAGAGTTGCCCGAATTACCTCTAGATCGTGAACTAGAGTTTCGGATAGATGTAACGTCTGGCACGAAACCAATGTCCATTGCACCATATCATATGGCATTAACTGTATTGAGAGAGATAAAGAATTAGATTCAAGAGTTTTTGGAAAGGGGTTTTATTTAACCGAGCATCTCACTTTGGGATGCACCAGTCTTGTTCGTCAAGAAAAATGATGGGTCAATGAGGATGTGCATTGATTACCGTCGTCTCAACAAGGTAATGGCGAAGAACTGTTATCCCCTATTAAGGATAGATCACTTGTTTGACCAGTTGAGAGGTTCCCGTGTGTTCTCAAAGATTGACTTGAGGTCGAGTTACTACCAGTTGAAGGTAGTAGAAGAGGATGCTCAGAAAACCGCCTTCAGAATGCGGTATGGACACTATGAGTTCTTGGTAATGTCGCTTGGGCTTACCAATGCACCTGTAGCTTTTATGGACTTGATGAACCGAATTTTCCAACCTCACCTAGATCCGTTTGTGGTGGTCTTCATTGATGACATTTTGGTTTATTCGCGCTCAAAAGAGGAGCACGATTATCATCTTCGCGTTGTCCTTCAAACATTGAGGGAAAGACAGCTATTTGCGAAGTTTAGCAAATGCAAAATTTGGCTTTCTGAAGTGGCATTTTTGGGCCACATTGTAGTGGTAGATAGGATTCGTGTTGATTCCCAAAGATTTAGAATGAGGTTGAATGGAAACCACCTAGAAATATCGCAAAAATCTGTAGTTTTCTTGGGCTTGTCGGATATTACCTATGTTTCATCAAGGGCTTTTCTATCATAGCGAAACTGATCGATGTGAAAATGTCATACTATTTAGTGCAAGCTACACTGTCGATGCAAGAATAGAAACAAGGAAATATTGTTTGAATATCGATCCCACAAGGATGGTGAATTACGTTTATACTTATGTTACTACAATACAATACTGTAAGAGTGGTAGTTGTGGGTGCAATGGTGGTTGCAATAGCGATATAAAAAGAAGAGTAAATGGTTTAATGTGGTAGCAATGACAAAGAGTAATAAAATGTTGAGATGATCAATCAATGGTGAAATGCCAAGAGGGGGTGAATTGGCAATTTAAAAAATTGGTGGAAGCAAATGGAAAGGTAAAAAGATTGGGACACAAGAATTTATAGTGGTCCAACCTTCTAACAAGGTTTACATCCACTACCTTAGCTATCCACACTAAGGATTTTCTCAAATCCACTATATTTGCTTTCCTTTTGAGGCCAAAGGAGATAATCTTAGACTCGCTTATGACTTATAACCCAAAGTCTTAAGAATTCCTCACAAAGAGAATACAAATGAAGCAAACTGAAAAATTCTCTCAAAGGCTAAATGTTTGCACAATTCCTAGTTCACTCAAAAAATCAAACTTACATAAAATGGTTTCGAATAAGAACACTCAAGTGGGTTACAAGAATTTGACTCTGTGAGCTTAAGATTGTAGGATGTGTGCTTGATTGCTTTAGGCTTGGTCAATAATGTTGAAGCTTTGGAAACTTGATTTTATAACCCTCATTAATTTCTAGCCATTTGGGTAGTTGGGATATTGATTATAGCCGTTGTACTTCATTTTTCCCGCAATAAATGTTGTTTGCCAATACTGGGTATTGGTAGTCGAGTAATCATACCAATACTTGATATACAAAGAAAGAGGCATTGTACAAAGGGGTATCAATACGTAGGAAGTCGTATCGATACAGAGTGTTTATTTTACAAAGAGTATCGGTACGATAAAGGCCGTATCGATACCAATTTTGGTCACTAGAATCCTTGAAAGTTTTGCACAAAAAATTGTATTGATACGCCTATGAGGGTGTCGATACGCATTAACTAATTTCCAAAGTTTATGATTCCAATAAACTGACAAGCAGCAGTCGAATATTAATTACCAAAGATTTGGAAAATCTTAACACCCCATACCAGTACGCACAAAGGCCGTACCAATACTCGAAGGAAAATTTGTTCCAAGGTTTGAATGGCTTACTGATATGGTTACATGTGTATCGGTACCCTATAGCCATCAAGTATAAAATGAAATTCCAATAGCTAAAAACCATATTGATACTACGAAGGGTGTATCGATACTCCTGGACCAATTTGGCTATTTTGAGTATGAAAACACTTAGAAAATATTTGGGGTTTAAGTTTTTGACTTAGAAAATATTTTAAGTTCGAATCCATGTTAATTTGCGATCTTTTTGTGCACTTAAAAAATTATCCTTTTTACGAAATATTCTTTGTTATTCCTTGTTATATCAAAATCAAATATAAGTTTTACAATCTCCCCATTTTTGATATAGCAAAACCAAAATAAATTTTTAAGTATTTTGAAATCAGTCCCCCTTATATAAGGATAAAAGATAATTTATTTTGGAAAACCTTTAAAAAATTTATATCCCATCACTTCTCTCCCTTTTTGTTAAATCAAAATCAATAGAGCCACCAAAGCAATAAAGGCAATATAATCTCCAAAATATACTTAAACAACATAAATATTATAAAATTCAAAGGATAATTCAAAGCAACATTAAAATATCCAACTTAAAACATAAAAACATAATCCAAAAGCATAAAATATTCAAAGCATAATGTCATAGGAAATCAAAGAAAAGACAAAGGCGCATAAAACTCAAATCCTAATATGATATGATATGGATGAGATGCAAAGCCAATGAGTCGTCCTCATCTTCACCACCCTCTTCATCTTCCATGCCATCATCACCGAGAGAGTGACCATGCCATTCACCATGAAACACGATAAGGGTAATGTCTATCAAAGCTTGGCGAGTCTCAATGGAAGTCACTCGAGCGTCCAAGGAATTGAAACGAGCATCTAGAGTATCAAACCTTGTGTTCATCTCAGCAAAATGAGCGTCAATGGTAGCAAACTTCCCATCAAGGTAGGCCATGAGAACATCAAGGGAAGGTTAGCAACCAGAGCCTCTAGAGCAACAGAGCATTCACCACGTGATCGGGTTGAGCATCACCGAGAAGATCCACAATCCGAATCCATTCTCCATTATAAAAGGTAAACTTGGCTCATCGGAGAGAATGATCATCGATGTGATCGACGATAGGCAAACCAAGATCAAAGGAACAATTTATCCCAAGCTTATGAAACACGTAGCTCAAAGCGGTATCATAGGTGACAGATGTGACAAGGGAGGTATGACGAGTTTGGATGAGAAATACTAGTTCGACAAACATAATTTGGGCTAGGTTTGGACGCTTACCCCCATAGAAATTATGTAGCCAAAAATCATCGACTTAGCGAACGGTAGACCATTTACCACCGGATGGTCGAAACCACCAAGTGATAAAAAGTGAAGGAAACACTCATAGGCATCAAGTACGGTAACAGAGCCACTATAAACTTGGCCAAAGGCATTATCATCATCTATACACACATCTTCCATACCTAAAAGATTAGCTACTTTTGAAGAACCAAGTTGGAATTTTTGACCCATAAGATAAGACTTTATAGCTATGACCTCGGTTTTCTCTTGATTTAAAATACACTAGGCATTAGAGTAAAAAATAAGGACAAGGTTTTTATAAAGAATTTTAGGCATGCTTAAAAAAGGAATGAACTACCATTGCCTCATTAAATCAAGACAGTGAAAGTGAAATTCATCGAAAGTCATGAAAGGCATGGAAACAATACGCTCATGACGGGTTTTGAAAGATTGATATTGTTTAAAATGATCTATAGCGTGAGGATATTAGGGTTCATTAAAACATTGCATAGAAAGTTGGTTTAGGTTTGGTTTTGTACCATTATTTTCGGGATTGGATTCGGTAAGATTGGTAAAACTAGATGCCAACTCTTTTCTAGATCTTTTCTTAGGAGGCATGGTTAAAACCTAAAAAATTCAAACCACAAAAACACATGTATGCATAAACATCACATTCAATTCAATCCAATGATCAAGGTAGTGTTAAAGTTATATTGTATAGATTAAAAGCATATACAAGTATAAAGAAAAATTTTGGTAACTTGAAAACAATAAAATAAAAAATACAAGTATAATTTTATATTTAAATAAAAAATCAGTTTTAAAAAAAATTGTATTTTTTTAAAAACAGTGTGATATACATTATAGATATATAAACTTGAAACATAAAAAATGTAAAAAATATGAAAGAAATCAAAATTTAAAGAAAATAGAGTTTATACCTTGAATGTGGATGATGGATGAATGAAGAGATGATTTGCACAAAGCTTGATAATGATAACTTGGATTTGATGTTGAAAACAAAAGCCCCTAAAGATTTTGAAGATTTGTGATGAAAAAATAAGAGATTTGGGAGGTTTTTATGGAGCATTGTCGTCCTAGGGTTTTTAGGAAAAGTTAGGGTTTGAGTTGGATTAGGAAAACCTCATTGAAAACACCATTTAAAGCTCCAGTGACCACGTGTACCGATACGCAAAAATGTGTATCGAAACCACGTACCAGTACAAATTTTACCCGTACTGGTACATGCTAACCTGTATCGAAATGCTACCCTTGATATTTGTATCGATACGCTATACCTTGTATCGATACCCCCTGACAAATATATACAGATTTGGCTGCAAGGGACCCAAGAATTCAATTTTACTCGAATCGATATGTATGTATATGATATGAGATCATCATGAATGAGGAAAAATAGATACATACTCTCCCTAACAACATGAATAGATGCATATAGGATCAAAATCACACAAACATGTAAATCAATCGAATTCAAGCAAGATTTAGCACCAAACAAAGCTTTAAGGTTCAAGATAGGCTAGTATGCCCTAACTCTCACCTAAGAGTCCAAAAAAAACTCTTTATCTAAAGGTTTGGTACAAATATCCACTAATTGGTTAAAGGTGTATGCATACTTTAGAAGAACATCATTTTTCAAGACACGATCCCTAATGAAATGCTGTCTTGTCTCTATCTATTTGGTTCTAGAATGTTGGATGGGATTCTTACTGAGAAAAATGACACTAGTATTTTTACATTTTAAGGGGATGATACCTACATCAATTTCGTAATATAAGAGTTGTTGCTTAAACCATAGGATTTGAGCACAAAAACTACCGGTCGAAATATATTCTGCCTTGGTAGTAGATAGTGCTACGCTATTTTGCTTCTTAGAAAACCATGAAATAAGCATGTTGCCTAGCATTTGACAAGTACCAAAGGTACTCTTTATATCTATCTTCCAACCTCCATAATCCGTATCCGAATAAGCATGCAAATCGAAGGAAGAGTCTTTAGGATACCAAAGGCCTAGAAAAGGTATGTCTCTAGGATACTAAACATGATATCTGGTCTACTTGCGGTAAGCTAAAGTAAAGATATTATCATAGATCTATAAAGCTTAAGATCAGCACACTTACCTCCTTTATCTTTGTCAAGCTTTGTAGAAGAGCTCATTGGTGTGGCTTGAGGTTTCACATTCTCCAAGCCAAAACGTCTTGAGCATATCCTTGATGTACTTTTCTTGATTGATAAAGATGCTATCCTTTCTTTATTTGATTTGGAGTCCCAAAAAGAATGAGAGCTCCCCCATCACGTTCATTTCAAACTCACATTGCATCAACTTAGCAAAATCTTGGCAAAGCAACTCATTAGTAGAACCAAAAATAATATCATCGACATAAATTTGAACTACTAAAATGTCTTTACTTTTTCTATAAAAAGTGTAGGATCAACCTTCCCTTTGTCAAAACCTTTTTTAATAATAAAATTTGACAATCTTTTATTCCAAGCTCTAGGAGCTTATTCCAGGCCATATAAAGCTTTTGAAAGTTTGAAAACATAGTTTGGATATTTTGGATCTTCAAAATCGGGTGATTGTTCTACATACACTTCTTCATTTATAAAATCATTTAGAAATGTAATTTTCACATCCATTTGAAAAAAACTTGAATTGATGATAACATGCAAATGCAAGCAACATCCTAATAGCTTTCATTCTAGCTACGGGTGCACAAGTTTCATCAAAATCAATTCCTTCTTCTTGAGTGTGACCATGAGAAACAAGTCTAGCCTTGTTTCTCACTATGTTACCACTCTCATCTAGTTTGTTTCTAAAAACCCATTTAATGCCTATAGTAGATTTATTGCCAAGCCTATCAACTAATGTCTAAACTTTATTCCTCGCAAGTTGATATAACTCTTCTTGCATGGCCAATATCCAATAATCATCATTTAATGCTTCTTTGATATTTTTAGGCTCTATGTATGAGATAAATACAACAAATTTACAAGTATTTCTAAAAGAGGATTTAGTGATTACCCCTTTGGATGGATCACCTAAAATCTCACCACCTTTGACATAGTTGAACTCCCTTGGGTAGGTGATCTCCTTTTTCTCTAGAGTTATGTCCTTTAAGGCTTCTAGAGGTGGATATTGTGGTTCTTCTTTTGATGGAACTTCATCTACCTTTGATAATTGTCCTCCACCATCATTGACATCAAAATTTCCTACATCATCATCTTCAAAAGTATACTTCCTGAGAAAGAGGTTATCATCGAAAACCACATGTATAGACTCTTAAACTACTAAAGTTCTTTTGTTAAATACACGATAAACTTTATTGTTTAAAGAGTAACCTAGAAAATAGCTTCATCACTATTTGCATCAAACTTGCCTAAATTGTCTTTTCAATTGTTTAAACAAAACATTTTGCATCCAAAAGGATGAAAATAACTAATATTAGGCTTTTTATTTTTGAAAAGCTCATAAGGTGTTTTCTTTAAAATAGGCCTAATCATTACACGATTGACAATATAACAAGCCGTATTTGTGGCTTCCACCCAAAAATACTTAAGTAAATTATTTTCACAAAGCGTTGTTCTAACCATTTCTTCTAAAGTTCGATTTTTCCTCTTAACAACCCCATTTTGTTGATGTATACGAGGAGCAGAAAAATTATGGCTAATCCCATTTGAGTTACAAAACTCTTCAAAACCTAGATTTTGAAATTCGGTTACATGGTCACTCCTAATATGAGAAATGGAGTAACCAACATCGTTTTGATTTGCTTTTGAAAATGTGATGAATTTTTCTAAAGCCTCATCCTTAGTACTTAAAAATAGAACCTAAGTAAATCTAGAGTAATTATCAACTAAAAAAATGCATATGATTTTCCACCCAAACTCATTGTTCTAATAGGGCGAAAAAGATCCATGTGGATCAATTGTAAAACTCTAGGTTTAAAAGAAACTCTTTTTTGTTTGTCTTTTGCACATGCATCACAAATTTTGTCAAGAGAAAACTTGATTTTTGGAAACCTCTTACTAGATCATTTGAAATTAATTTTTTTAAAACACTCATGCTAACATGTCCTACTTTTCTATGCCACAACGAAGAATCATGCTCATCTTTTGCAACAAAACATGCATTTGAAATATGAATGTCATCTAAGTGCACCATGTATATGTTTCATATGAAATGACCAATAAGCACAATTTTGTTAGTTTCAATGTTGATAATTTTGCAACCATTTAAATCAAAAAGAACATTGAAACCTTTATCACAAAATTTTCTTATGATTAAAAGTTTCTGCTTAAGACCGTTTACATACAAAATATTGTCAATAAGTATGGAAGAGAGATTACCAATGGAACCAATTCTTTTAATGTGGCCTTTGGAGTTGTCACTGAAAGTCACTACTCCTTCACTCTTTGGTTTTAACTCCAAGAATCGAATCTTATCATTGGTCATGTGTCTCGAGTATCCACTATCAAGGTACCATGAGTTTGCACTTGAAGATTTGGCCTTGTAGCAATACTCCCCCTACAAACAAAGAATCAAGTCTTGATTTTTTATACCCATATTCTTTTGGGTCCATGAGTATTAGCTCCTAAAATCTTGGTTCCCTTGAGAATCCAAGAATTAATAACACTAATGTCATTAGAAGTGATAAGTTCCTAGGAACCCAAACACTCCTAATCCTCTTACCGTTAGAGGGCCTTTGGAAGCCTCTTTGCTTGTAGCCACCAAAGTTTATTTTCACATAGTTGGGTTTTGAAGATGTTCCTTTTTCAAAATGGGAATTCCCAACTTTGTTCAAATAAGCTTTGAGATCACCGACTTCTTTTTGGTGATCAACATGAACTTTGGAAAGAAGGTTATGCAAGTCTTTATTTTTCTTTTCAAAATCTTTTTGATTTTCTTACAAAACTAAAACCTTCTTTTCAATTTCCAAATTAGTTTTGGATAAAGAATCATTTTTATTTTTCGAATGAGAAATTGTTTTCTTTTTTTAAAGTGATTCTTTATATTTCAAAACTAATTCGTCATAAACCTCTTGCAACTAATCATAAGCTTCTTGAAGCTCATCAAAAGTAAAATCAAGGTTAGATGAGTTTGAGGTTACCTTAGTATCATCTTCCAATGCCATGAGACAAAAGTATGCTACTTCTTGGTCTTCCTCATCACTCCAAGTAGCAACATGAGCCTTGAGCTTCTTTTTATTCCCGAAGATCTTCTTCTTTAGTCGGGGACAATCGAACTTGATGTGTCTTGTCTTCTTGCACTCATAGAAAACTATTTGATCATTTTATTCCTCCTTGTTCTTGAAACCCTCTCTCTGATAGAACTTTTTCCCCCGGTTGGATTTCATGAATCGAGTGAATCTCTTGGCTAGCATAGCCATTTATTCATCTTCTTCCTCACGAGAATCGCTTTCCTCTTGTGAAGCTTTGAGAACAATTCCTATCTTTTTCTTCTCAATCTTCTTTTCTTCCATCTTCTTCTCTTCCTTTCTTCATGATCTCACGAGTGAGGAGAGACCCAAAGAAAACATCAAGCTCCAAGTTCTTGAGTTCCTTGGCTTTGATGATGGCGGTCCTCTTTCCATCCCATAACTCGGGAAGAGAATAGATGAGCTTCCGAATAAGCTTATTATCTGGAATGACTTCTCCGTAGCCCTTAAGCCCTTTGACGATAACAAAGAATCTATCGAATATCTTGGTGATGTCCTCATACAGTTCAATCTTGAAATTGTCATAGATCAAGTTGAGGAGACCAATCTTGGTCTCTTTTACATTGTTGGTGCCCTAGTATGTAGTTTCAAGATTATCCTATATCTCTTTTTCACTTTTTCAAGAAGACATCTCCATGTACTCGTCCGATCCAAGAGCACAAAAGAGTATGTGCATGGCTTTGTCGTTTATTTGCATATTCCTCTGATGTTTATCGGTATACTCTTGCCTTGTCTTGGAAATGAGTCGGTCTTCCACTCTCTTCATCAGAATTCTTGGTCTATCTTCTACTACATCCCATATGAGGTAGTTATTAGATTTGATGAAGAACCTCATCCTCTTTTTCCAATAGTGATAGTTTTACCCCATTGAAGAAGGGTGGCTTGGTGATGGATTGTGACTCATAAAGGTTGGTGTTGAAAATAGAGGCCATGGCTAGATGAAAGATTGATTGAATCACCTTAGGACCAAATCAAGAGATTGTTAAATCTTCCAATAAGTATAGCTCTGATATCAATTGTTGAGATGATCAATCAATGGTGAAAGGCCATGAGAGGATGAATTGCCAATTTGAAAAATTGGTGGAAGAAAATGGAAAGGTAAAAAGTTTGGGACACAAGAATTTATAGTGGTTTAAACTTCTAACAAGGTTTACATCCACTAACTTAGTAATCTACACCAAGGATTTTATCAAATCTACTAGATGTGCTTTCCTTTTGAGGCCAAAGGAGATAACCTTACACTCCCTTAAAACTTATACCCCAAAGTCTTAAGAATTCCTCACAAAGAGAATACAAATGAAGCAAACTGAAAAATCCTCTCAAAAGCTAAATGTTTGCACAATTCTTAGTTCACTCAAGACAAAAATAGGTAGAACAAGACAACTAGCATATTCGTTGTTATCCTTAAGTAGACTAGACAACTGGCAGATGCAATGTCGAACTGGCTGTAGTGGTGAAAACTTCCTCTACAGGGACATTAGTATTGCAGCGACAACAAGACAAAAATAGGTAGAAATATACAAAATACGAGCCATTTGAACTAAGTTAGAAAATATGCAAAAATAGACATGAAAATGCAGAAATGGATCCAATGGATGCTAATGTGGGGACAATAAGGCCTAAATATCAAGGGAAAATACATGCTGTTTAAAGTGCTATCACATCCCTAAACTTGAGTGTTTACTTGTCCTCAAGTAAAGATCAAATCAGCAAGGTCCAACAAAAGATCAAAGGCATCAACAAGAGAGATAAATGCATACTCAACTCCACATCAATAGATAGGCTAGCAATTCAAGAGTACCTAACATCATCCCTTGCATCCTAGATATTCATTCCTCATATCAACATTTATTTATAGACACACATAATATATATAATCTTTTTCTTCTTTTCTTTTTTATTATTATAAATGTAGTGAAGGATATCAAAAAATGAATGCACCCTAAACCCTGAGAAGTAAAATGTTGTGCAACGAACCCCCAAGAAGTACTTCATTGTAACGATACACACTCATGCAATGGCAACCTTTGGCCAAATTCCCTTTTCTAACGTATGCAGAGGAGTGTTCCCCCTTAAAGCTACTTTATTTATTCATTGCACTCACATTGGAATGCCTTTATTTATAGGATATACATATATATATATATATATATATATATATATATATATATATCACACATATTGCAATAGGATAAAGTCATCCAAAATGAAAAGAAATGATAAAAGATATTCTCTAATCAAACCAACAGATTTACTAATGCAGAGCTAAGAGATGCAATTGTCCATCATGTATATCCAACAAACTTATTAAAGATCAAAACAATTCAAGATTTATATACCGAATGCAAGCAGTAGAATTTTCAAAACACAAGAACCTTGCATTTGTATATATATTTTTAAAATTTTTTAAATAGGGGTGCATTTCAACTCCTAGGCGTATACCCTCAAACTTAAAGGTTGCATTGTCCTTAATGCAAAAGAAAATAGAATGGAATGAAGGAATGCAATGACAAAATACAATAAGATTGTAATTATAATGATGAATGAAATGCAATTACAACTATATGATGTTACAATGAGAATGTAAATGCAGCTACATGAATACAAAATAAAACTAAACTATATGAAATGCATGCCTACTAAAACAAAAAGTAGAATAACTCATTTTTTTGGCTCATGGGAGGATGAGGTGGAATATCTTCTTCTTCTTCTTGCTCCTCTTCTTTTATTTTCTTTTATTCTTTCTCCTCTCCTTAGACTTGGAGAGTTTTCTCTTCTTCTCTTTCTTGGGACGGGGATTTTCTTCTTCATTCTGTTTTGCTACTTCTCGTTCAGGATCTTCTTCCACTTTGGCATCATCAGTCACATCTTTAGAGATTATAAACTGTGGTGGTGACTTGTATAACACCATTGCAAGAGGATAGTCTTCTTGTTTATGCTTTATGGACATAGCTTCCGTGGTCTCGCCATAGCTAGCTCCATTTCAAGCCCTTTAGTGATTGCATCCACACCTTTGGATGCAACCGAGACCTTCTCAAAAATCTTCTTGACAAAATTCATCTCATCATCAAAATCAATATCTTTATCTTCATCAATGTCCTCAACAAGGACTTCGTGATCTTCGACAATAGAGGGTATCACATCTATATTCGTTGGGATGTTCAAGTCAAACAAACAATCCTTAATGATTCTTCTTGATGCCTCTTCTCTTGGTGGGTTACCAGCTTCGCTCACATTCTCAGAAGAATTCACTGACTTTTTTGGGATATCTCTAGTAGCAACATCATGGGAGAAATCATAACTCTAAATAATGGAAGGGAAGACAAGAAATTCGGGGAAGTCAATTGAGGTAAGGCTGCTTATTGCATCCAATGCAGATTTTTGCAATTTCTTCACAAGCATAGAACAAGTTCTGTGCCAAATGCATTTTCTACACTGTGGCTGCAACTAGGCCCAGTTTACTTATTACAACGTTGAATGTGTCCTCAACTTTTAAAACTTTTATCCAGACGTCATCACTCGCTGGGACATTTTTTGATTCATTGTCCACCTTGTCCTTGCCTTTATCCTCTCTTGATGCAGTACCCAAATATGGTGTAGGGACTTTAGAAGCACAATTCATCCTATCAATAGCAACTTTGTTGATAACCCCTTTATTGGCAATCATCTCTTTATTCTTTTAGGGTTTTAGACTCTTTGGATTGCAGAGTTGCATGACCAATAAAGGGAAACCCAATATACTAATATTCTTTTCAGCAAAACCCTTTATTTCCTTGTGTATTATTGCCCCCACATCAATCTTCTTTTTGTTGATAATAGAATGAATAATGCACATTCTATCGAGGGATATAGTGGTGCTGTGGGTGGAGGGTAGCAGCCCAGAATTGATGAATTGAAAGAAAGCTTTAGTAGGCAAGATTAAGTACTTCCTAAGCATGGTGAAGTTCTCAGTATTGATCCCCCACCATACTACACCTGCTATAGACAAGTCTTCAACTAAAAGAGCGAATTTTTCATCAGTTATACCAACCACAAACAAAGCATGCTCTTCCACAATTACAACATTATTAAACAACTTGTTAATAAAACATGCACTCCAAGGAATATAGTATTCTCTCACAAAAACAAGTTTCAGAAAGAGTTTATACAAATTCACATAGAATTCTTTTACTATAGTAGCGTTGCAGCTGCCAGGATGAACGTAGAATTTGTCCTAGTTGTGAAGAGCGTTTGTGCTGTGAATGGATTTTCCAAGTTCTTCTTTAGTGGAGAGTTTGATTCCTTGCTCTAGATGGATGCTTAATATTTAGATGTGTTAAGTGAAGCGTTCAATAGCTATCCTAGTATGGAGAACTTTATACTCATGAATTTCTTTTGGAGCAATGGGTCTTCAAATTGAGGGTTTGAATTGGAGCTCTAAATATCCTAAATGTGGGTCTTCTTTCCTAATTCTTGGGCTGCTTCTTTCTTTGACATGGATGATTATAAACAAGATTATGAAAAAAGAAAAACTTACAGAGAAAAAATGTGAACTTGAAAGCTTTGAATATGCCGAGAAGACAAGAAAATAAGTGAGAAATAAATGAAGAATCATGCTGCATATAAAGAGAAAAAGAAGAGGGAAAATGAAAAGGCATGATGGTTATACGATGAGATTCAACAACTTGATCTTGATGCAAAAATCATGCTTGTTCATCATTTCTCCCGTGCATGTGATGAAGGGTTGTGATTATTAGGAATAACTCAGTGCAGTATAATTCCCTGGTTTGCCACCAAAATAATTCATGCTTATCTTGTGAATCCTTCATTGTATAAGTGGTTAGAGAAGAGACAAAATTAGGATATTTTTATTCTGCACAAAATAAATAAAGTAAATTAAAAGAAAAACAAGGAAAATAAAATTTAACCATAATAAAGCAAGTGTAGAGGATTTCAAAAAAAAATTGACCAAATTAATGGTCTCTACATGTCCAGGGTCAAAGTCACCACAATAGAGTTTGAGTCTTTGGCCATTGACTTTTAATGGAGTCCCCCTTTTGTATCTTTGATTGTGACAACACCATGTGGAAATGCTTCCACAACTTCAAAAGGTCCAGACCAACGAAATCTTAATTTCCATGGATGCAGTTTTAATCTAGAGTTGAATAGCAAAACCAAATTTTCAGCTTTAAATTTTTTATGTAAAATAATCTTATCGTGCCAGCGCTTACTCTTGTCCTTGTAAATAGAGGCATTTTCAAAAGCATTTCGTCAAATTTCTTCTAATTCAGTGATGTCTAGAAATCGCTTTTTTCATGTTGCTTCATAATGAAGGTTGACTTGCTTAAGAGCCCAAAAGGCTTTATGCTCAAGTTCTATTAGCAAATGACAATATTATCTAAACACCAATTGATATGGTGATATTCCCAACGGAGTTTTGTATGCAGTATGTATAGCCCACAATGCATCATCTAGATGAGAGGACCAGTATTTTCTAGTGGTGTTCATCACTTTTCCAAACCATTTTTATTGCTCTATTAAACACCTCTACGTGTCCATTGGACTGGGGATGATATGTGTGGTCAATCTATGATTTACTCCTTAGTGTTTCAACGCAGCAACCACCTGGCTACCGTGGAAATGTGTACCTTGATCGCTGATCAATGCCTTTGGTGTTCCAAAACGGGTGAGTATATGTTTGTGAAAGGAATTTAGTATTGTATTTGCATCATCTTTAGGCACTGCAACGGCTTCTATACACTTTGAAACATAGTTAACCGCAATCAAAATATATAGATTTCCAAAAGAATTAGGAAATAGACCCATGAAATCTAATCCCCAAACATTGAATAACTCAATTTACATTATTGGTTGATGTGGCATCCCATTTCTTCTAGATATCAATCCGGTGCGTTGACATCTGTCACAACATTGAACAAATTCGTGAGCATCTTTGAACAAAGTCGACCAATAAAATCCATATTGTAAAACTTTTTCAGTCGTTCTCATTCCTCGAAAATGCCTCCATAAAGAGCATTATGACAATGTTGTAGGATAGATTTCATCTCTTCCTCTGGGACGCAGCGTCGAATTATATTTTCATTACAAACCTTAAACAAATAAGGTTCATTCCAATAATACTTTGTAGCATCTCTAAGGAATCTAGCCTTTTTGTGCCTAGTAATTCCAATAGGAGTCTTCCCACTAACTATAAATAATTCACCATATTAGCATACCATGGTGTTACATTCACAAAGAAAAGTTTTTTAATCAGGAAATGCATTGACAATTTGCAACTTATTATTATCTTTGCTGCCAGCTTCAAACCTCGAAAGGTGATCAGCAACTTGATTTTCTAACCCCTTGCGGTCTTTAATTTCAATATCAAACTCTTGCAGCAATAATATCCAGCGAATTAATTTTGGTTTCACATCTTTATTTGCAAAAAGAAATCTCAAAACATAATGATCAGTAAAAATTATAATTTTGCACCCACAAGATAAGAACGAAACATGTCAAAAGCAAAAATTACTGCTAATAACTCTTTCTCAGTAGTAGTATAATTGATTTAAGCTTCAGTTAGAGTCTTACTAGCATAGTATATTGCATGAAATACCTTGTCCTTGCATTGTCCCAAAACTGCACCCACGATGAAATCACTGGCGTCACACATAAGTTCAAACAGTTGCTCCTAGTTGGGCGTTACAATGATCGATGCATTCATAAGTTGTGCTTTAATTTTTTTTGAATGCATCCAAGCATGCATCATCAAAAACAAATTTTCTTCATTTCTCCAATAGTAGGCATAAAGGCTTGGTGATCTTTGAGAATTCTCGAATGAATCTCCTATAGAATCCAGCGTGGCCTAAGAAACTGTGGATACCTTTCACATTTTTTTGGAGGTGGCAGTTTTTCAATTACATCTACTTTGGCTCTATTAACCTCAATTATGGCTTTTGAGATTATGCGGCCCAACACAATCCCTTCAGTAACCATAAAGTGACATTTCTCCCAGTTTAGAACCAAATTAGTATCTTCACATCGCTGCAAGACTTTCTTCAGATTGTTGGCGCAATGATCAAAATTATTCTCATACACCAAAAAATCATCCATGAAGGTTTCAAGAGAATTGTCAATCATATCAGAGAATATTACCATCATGTACCTTTGAAATGTGGCCAATGCATTGTAAAGGCCGAAAGGCATGCGATAGAAGGCAAATGTCCCAAAGGGACATGTGAAAGTAGTATTTTCTTGGTCCTTCGAGGAAATAGCAATTTGATTGTAGCCAAAATATCCATCAAGAAAGTAATAATACTCCTTGCTCGCGAGTCGATCTAGCATCTGATCAATGAAAGGAAGAGGAAAATGATCATTCTTCATAGCTGCATTAAGACTCCTATAGTCCATGCAAATATGCCAACTAGTATGAATGAGTGTTGGATTCAGCTCATTGGCATCATTTAGAAATACAGTGATGTTTCCTTCTTAGGAACATAGTGGACTAGACTCATCCTATAAGAGATTCCATAGATAATACCTGCGTTTAACCATTTAAGGATCTCTTTTTTGACCACTTCCTTCATCTTTTCATTCAATCATTTTTGCGGCTCAATGGACTGTTTGTTCTCATCATCCGGCTTAATCTTGTGCAAGCAGAAGGATGGACTATTGCCCTTTATATCAACAATTTTCCAAGCAATAACACGCTTGTATCATTTTAAGATATCTATAAACTTAGCTTCTTGTATTGCTTTCAGAGTTGCAGAGACAATGACTGGTAGCGTTTATGCATCTCCAAGGAAAATCATATTTGAGATTAGCTGGCAATGGTTTGAGTTCCAAAGTAGGAGCTTCTTCAATCAATGGATTAAAAGTAGGAATTGATCGGTGAGCAAGATCTAAGAATTCAACATGTCATTCATGATGTACTATAGTAGTGAGAACTTCCACAACGTAGTCACAATTAGGGAGATCATCTTCTACAGTTGTCAGCGTAGTATCTTTCGTAAAAAGAATACTACGATGATGCAGGTCTTCTTGAATAATATGTTTAATGATACGGTGACATTCTTTAGATTGATGTCCCATGTCAGTGTTGAACATCCCAAAAGTAACTTGGTCATTCTCTACCCTCATTGTAAGTTCACCTTTCAAAACATCGATGTCTGCTTTCCTAGTAGCTAAGAATGGACGACCAAGAATGATAGAGACTTCCTTGCCAGCCTTACAATCCAAAATAATAAAATTATCTAGGAAAACAAACTTATCTACACAGACAAGCACATCTTTGTTTTGACAATTTGGATGAGTCAAAGATCTATCAGCCAACTGTAATGCGACTACTGTGAGCTTCATATCTCTAATGCCCAACTTTTGAAAAGTAGATAATGGTATTAAATTTATACTAGCCCTTAAATCAAAAAGAGCTTTACTAAAATAATGATTACCAAATTGAGCAAGGTATGATGAAGTTATATGGATCCTTCATCTTTCTTGGTAGAGGGGTAGATATCAACACATTGCACTCCTCAGTGAGTGCAATGGTTTCCATTGCGTTAAGTTTCTTCTTCTTGGACAAGATATCCTTCATGAAATTTGCGTAATTCGAAATCTGTGTAAGAGCATCAATCAAAAGGAATTTGAACTGTAAGTTGGTGCGAAGTATCATGAAAAAATTGAAATTGAATGTCTAACTCGGCATATTTAAACCGCTGAGTAAAAGGCTGAGGTGGGTTATCTGACTACCGCACTGACGCTAGACATTGTGGCGACAACGTCGGTTGCACATCAAATGGAACTAGAGTAATTACATGAGGTATATTACTCAAATTGTCTTCATTCTCTCCATCATTTATCGTGTGATCAGGTATAGAGGATTCTCCGTGTTCATGAGTAGACATGAGTACTTGTTGTGTCGAGTCAATAGTCTGTTTGCCATTGCGTAGAGTAACAACCTTGCAATGCTCTTTACCCTTATTCACCGAACTCTCTGTGTTGCTAGGTCTTACGTGGATGTCAAGAATTCATGTCAGTAGCTAATTGTCCCAACTGAGTTTCCAAAGTGCGTATTGATGAAGAGTGACCTTGCACTATCGCTTTAGTACGAGCTTCCAAAGTGTGTATTGGTGAAGAGTGACCTTGCACTATCGCTTCAGTACCAGCAAAGTGATCACGCATCATCTCTTCAAGAAGAGAAAATGGATCAAATACACTTGAAGGAGCATAGTGACTCATCTGAGATGTAGGCTAAGATGGTGCACCATATTGTGATTACATACAAAACTGTGATTGTTGAGACTGTGATACAATATGTTGTGGTTGCATCCGATTCTGTTGTGGTTGCAATAAAGTTTACGGCGTAAACTATTGTTGCGAGTAAAAAAATTTCCTTGACGCATATTAGAATTGCCTTGAAAGGTGTTATTCATAGACCAAAATACTTCTTGTTATTGTGCAGAATTAGAGTTACTCCAAGGTTGTATATTAACTGTGTTGTAGGATATACCCATGTTATTGCCTCATATATTGCTGACATAACTAGCATTCTCAACATGTTGTGGGCAATCTTCAAAACTATGGTTCACGCCACAAATCTCACATCAATGGACAAGGGCAATTGTTTGTTGAACTAGCTGGATCAGAGCAACTTCACTTGTCCCCTCCATATTCTTGACTTTGTTCTCCAAAGTAGATATCTAAGACTTTAGAGAAGATAGACCATCAAGCTCAAACATTTCTGATGTAGCTTTGCATGATGCAGCTCTAGAGATAGGATGTTGTGAATCATTTTGAGCAAATTGCTCTAATACACCACGTAACACCCCCTACCCGGCTTTGGAGTAAAACAGCTAGGGAGCGTTACAGGAAACACTGGAAAAAAGAAATCGTTTTAAATTTTCGAGAACTCATCACTAATCAATAAGTTGAGCCGCTAGCAAGGAACTTAACAGTCATATTCAATCATACAAGCATTCAAATATAACTTTTAACTAGAACCTAATCAACTCTGCTAATATCACATATGTGTATGCAGCTTGACCATTCCATTCATATGAACTTTAATTCGAATTACTAAGCATAGGCATAAGTGCATACATTCGAACCATGATTCAAGAAGCATTTAGTGTGTCATTTTTTATACACTTGGCAATATGCTAGATCATGTTTATCATGGATTGCTCATATCGTTCACGAAGCTAGATTTGGTACATTTCCATTCAGTTTCATATACATATGCACAGCAAGTTATAACAACCAAGTTTAATAACATTGAAGCCAAAATATATTCATACGTACGAACTTTCAAAGTAGCAAGATGCATGATCCAGCCTTAGCTATATACAAGCCTAGGTGCCACCAACTAGGAGTATTACAAAACAAGTATAGATCCATACTCTAGCTTGGCTTGTGCTTTGCTTCAGGCTCAAGAAAGAAGCTTCAAAATCAGGAGATTGCTTCGAATCCCTTATCCTATAAGTTAGGAAGAATGGAAAACAAGAGTGATAAGTACAAGATGTACTTAGCGAGGTAGCAATCTAAAATTAACCAATTATTAGAACAAGTTTCATTTAGTCAAATAATTTTATTCAATAATAGTAGCATTCGAATTGAGGATGACATCCTATAGCCAAGTATTTAAATAACATTGAGTAATATACATATCATAATTCGGAAGCCAACATGCAAGAAATCTAGTAACAACCAAGTTTGATCATGACATAATTCATGGTGTATTTTGAATAGTATGACAAGCAATAGACATGGATCATAGTTCAAGCTTTTAAACACTTCAATTCAATCAAAAACATATTCAAGCAATATTTATACTTCTCAAGTCAAGTATAATCACATTTCATTTCAAAGCTTGTCTTTCAAGTAACAATTACAAGTAGTACTTTTATGCAAGACAATTCAAGTGTAAACATCAACCATTTCAAGTTTTGCATTTCAAGAAACAACTAAATTCCATGGTAACATTCTTAATTGTTATTGATTTTAACTCAATCCTTGGTATATAGTTTTCTAGGTAACGAGTCAACAACCAAACTGTCGCCAGATAACAAGTTACTGGTCATTACCCTCCTACTGTCTCCAAAGACCAAACACACGTCCCTCCTACTGTCACCATTTACGGGCCTTAGCCCTGGACCGTAGTCCACCCAACATAAAAGAGCTCTAGACTCTATGGCATGCCATCCTACCTATGACCACTAACAACCAAGGCTTTGTTCAATTATGAATCACTTATTCAAGTATTACATGTTCAAGTCAAGCAATAGCTTATTCAAGGATCAATTCAAGCAAGGTATATCAAGAATCAAGCTTAGCCCATAGGCCAATTGATCATTACTCTTCATTTTGCAATTTAACTTGTCATTCAAGCAAGCAATTAACATATGCCATCTCTAGGCATCAAGCAAGGTCTTTAATTCATGATTTATATCATGTTAACAAGTATCTAAATCATAGAGATACATTCAAGCACTATTCGAATTGATCACAGCCAAGGCATCAAGAATCAAACATTTGTTTTCACTTTTCTTTCTAATTAATTTAACAATATTCGTGTTTCTATTAAATCTCAAGTTTTAGCTTAAGCCATTCTTCCCTTTTAACCACAACCAATTTTTAATCAAGTTCATTAACATGGCATAGAAATAACAAGAAAGTAGACATGCATCTTTGGTTAGGACCTAAGTCCTAACCCTATATTGAACTACACTCACAATACTCCAAGCTATTTTTGGTCTTGAATCGAAATCCCCTTTTATTTTCCACTAGCTTGAACAACTCTTTCTTCTTCAACAAGGTCCACTCCTTGTTCTAACAATGCACACAAGGACATAGAATCAAAATCAGAAACTATTTAAATCATTACATGACTCCATACATTCAAGCATTCATTTCAAAACATCAAGGCTGCTGCTGCTAGGCAGCATGTGCATTACTTGCTTAAATGTTCATATCTTTCACTCTATACATCAGAATTTGGAATTGTTTACACCTTTAGAAAGCTAACTTAATTATATTTCTAAACAAATAGGCCTTGCATTTTTATTCTTTGTGAATTAATACAGTTTTTAGTCATACGACGCACCAATTTATGTCACTGGGCAGTTTCCACTGTCCTTAGAGATTAATCTCTGCAAACAGTTTTATAACTCGAAATTCGATTCCATTTGTTGCATACGAAACTAGACATACTCATGATTCTGTACATATAAGATTTATTCCTTAATTTGGATCTATGTGATTTTCTACAAATTTTTAAACTTACTACCCGAAATAGAGTTTTCTGGACATATTTCCTTAAGCTGGATTCTAGCTTCATTAGTCACTTAGACAAGAATTCTAACATGATTGTTCAACATATATACTCACTCATACATGTCTATGTCAGTCCAATTATGTGTCAAACATATGAAAATAGGGCAATCAAGCAATATTTTCGAATCGGTTCATTAAAACATCATCTCAATAGAATTTCCAGCAACAAGAATCTCAATTTACATATCAATCATCAATTCTAATTATCATCTAAGTTTTTCCAGTAACTAACATAACATTTCACCATCAATTTGGTTGATGACAACATCAATTTCAAAGGCCATTCGATTCTAATATGTTTTCACTAGACATATGTACCAATCGGTTCAATATAAGAACACATACAAGACTCTTAATCAATTCCTAATTTCTAGCAATAAATCTAACATTTCTCAAGCAAAACAAGTTGTTAGAATCACAAAATCAAAGAGGAAATTCATGAACACTAAACATTACGTTAAAGGTGAACACAATTTCAAAGCTCTACCACAATCCCTACATTGATTAAGCTTGCATTTTCTCCCATCTCTTTCTCAATGGTGTTTTCGGTTTAGATGAAGAAGATGAAGGAAGGAAGAAGAAAATGACTATCCATCTCCCCCATCTTTATTATCTACTAGACATGTGTTAAAACCCCACCTAATTCTCTTTTTAACATGCAAACTCTATGTTTAATAAATCATTCATTTTAGTCACTGTAATTGAGTGTTCTTCTTTTTAATTCTCTCAATTACCTCCATTCTTCCATTCGATTAGGACACAGTTTAACTAGCTAATAAATTTAAATCGTGGTAATAATTTCTAGTCCTGGTTTAGGGATATCATAATTCCCTAATTTAAATTAAGTTACCACTTTTAGTAACATGCTACTAGGCTCGGGTTTGGGGTATTAGAATTCCCTCCCCCTTAAAAATAAACCCGCCCCCAATTTTTACCTGAATTAAACAAGTGAGGGTATTATTTTCTCATGATTGCCTCTGATTCCCATGTTGCTTCTTCCATCTTGTGGTTTATCCATAAGACTTTAACAAGAGGTATGGACTTGTTACAAAGCTTTCTGACTTCTCGAGCTAAGATCCGAATTGGTTCTTCTTCATAAGACAAGTCGGGATTCAGTTCTTCTTCTTCAGGTTTAAGGACGCGAGATATATAAGATTTTTATCTTCTTAACATAGATAAGTGAAACATGTTGCGAATCATATCGAACTCACTAGGAAGAGCCAAACGATAGGCCACCGACCCTATCCTTTCATTGATTTTAAAGGGTCCGATAAATCAGGGATTGAGCTTTCCCTTTCTTCCAAACCTAAAGACCTTCTTCCAAGGAGATACTTTAAGGAAGACTTTGTCTCCTATGTTGTGTTGAACATCTCTCATTTTCAAGTCTACATAGGCCTTCTGCCTATCAAAGCTGTATTTAATCGGCTATGAATGATCTGTACCTGTTCTTCAGTTTCTCTAAGCAGTTGAGGTCCCAAAACTTTATTCTCTCCAAATTCAGACCAACATAAGAGAGTTCTACATTCCCTCCTGTATAAGGCTTCAAATGGTGCCATCTGAATAGATGCTTTGTAGCTATTATTGTAAGCAAACTCTACTAGGGGTAGAGACTTTTCCCAGTTCTTTTCGAAGTCTATTATACAAGCACGCAACATATCTTCGAGTACTTGAATTATCCTTTTTTATTGTCCTTCAGATTGAGGATGAAAAGCTGTGCTAAGATGCACTTTAGAACCTAAAGCCTTTTGTAAGGATTTCCAAAAACAAGAAGCAAATCTGGGGTCTCGATCAGAGATTATAGTTGTAGGTACACCGTACAACCGAATCACTTCTCGAATATATAGCTCGGCCAAGACATCCAAGCTCATGTTCATTCGAACAGGGATGAAGTGTGTAGATTTTGATAATCTATCAATGGTCACCCACACAACATCGTTCTTTCTTGGGGTTGAAGGAAGACCAGTAACAAAATCCATAGTTATACGGTCCAATTTCCATTAAGGAAATTTTATAGGTTGAAGCAGTCCCGTAGGGACTCTATGCTCGGCTTTAACCTTTTGAAAAGTTAGACACTTTGATACGAATTCTGTAATAGCTGACTCATGTCTGGCCACCAATACAATGGCTTTAGGTCTTTATACATTTTGATTGATCTTGGTTGTATCGAGAAAGAACTCTGATGAGCTTCTTGTAACATCTCCTTCTTGAGTTATTCATTATCGGGAACACATACTCTATCCTTAAAATAGAGAAGTCCATTCAGCTTAATGGAGAATTCAAGATTAGGTTCTGAATCTAGCTTTAACATGATCTTCTGAAGATCTGGATCAGTTTGCTAGTGATCCTTGATTCTCCATATTAGACTAGATTGAACTTGGAGTTCAGATAGGAATTTTTGTCCTTTGTATAAACAGAAATGAACATTGATTGCCAAGGAAGCTACGAAAGAATTCACAAGGTTACTTATACGAGTTAGGAATGGATTGTTTCAAGATAACGTCTAATATTTAGAATCGAGGGTTTACTCGAGTATAGTCTGTGACTAAAGGCATCAACAACCACATTTGTTTTCCCTATATGGTAGTCTATGACCAAATCATAATCTTTAAGCAATTCTAGCCATCTTCTTTGCCTTAGATTCAAGTCCTTTTGAGTTAGGAGGTACTTGAGACTTTTATGATCCATATACAAGTTGCACTTCTCTCTATACAAGTAATGTCTCCAGATTTTGAGTGCAAACACGATGGCTGCCAATTCTAGATCGTGTGTAAGGTAGTTTGATTCATGTGGCTTTAACTGACGTGAGGCATAAGCTACCACATTCTCGTCTTGCATTAGGACACAACCTAGCCCCAAATGAGATGCATCACTATAGACGGTGAACTCTTTTATCGATTCTGGTTGGATAAGAACCGGAGCATAAGTAAGGGATTGTTTAAGCTGGTCAAAGCTTCTTTGTTGGTTCTCCGACCAAACAAATGGTTCATCTTTGTGGAGTAGCTTAGTCAAGGGTGTGGCTATAGAGGAAAATCTTTTGACAAATCATCGATAGTACCCGGCTAAACCAATAAAGCTTCTGACCTCACCTACATTTCTCAGTGGTCTCCAATCCAGAATAGATTGAATCTTCTTTGGATCTACTTTGATCCCTTCTACCGAGATGATGTGTCCAAGAAATGACACTTTCGATAGCCAAAATTCGCAGTTGGTAAACTTTGTGAACAATTGTTGTTCTTGAAGGGTTTGCAACAAGATTCGAAGGTGTTCAACATGTTATTCCTTATTCTGAGAATACACCAATATGTCGTCAATAAAAATGACCACAAACTTATCAAGGTAAGGCTTGAATATTCGATTCATGAGATCCATGAATGCAGCCGGAGCATTCGTTAACCCGAATGGCATTACAAGGAACTCGCAATGTCCATAACGAGTTCGAAAGGTTGTCTTGGGTACATCTTCTTCTTTTACCCTCATTTGATAGTATCCCGATCGAAGATCGATCTTTGAAAACACTGCAGCATCTTGAGTTGATCGAAAAGATCTTCAATCCTTTAGAGGATATCTATTCTTGATGGTGAGTTTGTTCAATTGTCTGTAATCAATACAGAGTCTCATAGTCCAGTCTTTCTTCTTCACAAACAAGACTGGAGCACCCCAGAGAGACGAACTGGGTCTAATGAAACTCTTGTCTTGTAACTCTTGAAGTTGCTTCTTGAGTTCCTTCAACTCAATTGGTGCTATTCGATAGGGTGTGATTGACACTGGATTCGTTCCAGGATGAACATCAACCCCAAACTCTACTTCTCTGGTTGGAGGGAGACCAAGGAGTTCCTCAAGAAAAACATCAAGAAATCCATATATAATTAGGATGTTTGATCGACTAAAATCAATTTCATCTCGTATGACCATTGCATCAAAGATTGAGGTAGGTTTCATATCAATAAGAAGGATGGATTCTTTTCCTAAACCTTAGAGATAAAGTCTCCTATTTTGGCAATCTACCCAGGCTTGGTGTTTCCCTTACCAGTTAGTACCAGTACTAGATCAAATTCATAGGATGGTAGTACGTAAACATCCACAAGAAAGGGTATGTTTCTAATGTACAAGGGACAATCTTTACAAATGAAGTTTATTGTTGTAATTCCCCCTATAGGGTTCGAAACTACTAAACCTTAGGTTACAGTTTCATGCTTCAAATTTAATTTCGCAATCAAGGATGAACAAACAAAGACGTGTGCAGATCCCGAGTCTATTAAAGCATAAACAGGACTTGTATTTAACTCAACGGTACCTTCTATGATATCGGGTGATTCTTCATCTTCTTTTCCCCAAATATGGTAGATTCGAGCAGGAGCCCAAGATTCCTAATGAGTAGTGTTTGAGTTCTGACCCTTGTTCTTTCTCGGATTCCCAGACTGAGCTTGCCTAGGTCCTCTTCATCAGAATGATGGTGTAGAGCTAGCATTTACAGGATTTCAGCTCGGAAGCTTGTTAGGATTCTGAGGGCAATCCCTTATGTAGTGATCTGAAGCTCTACACAAATATCATAGATTCGATTGAGTTCTACACTGGCCCAAGTGGTGCTTCTGGCAGAACTTGCAAGTAGGGGAGTTAAGAAGCTTTATCAAAATTCCCCTTACTATTAACAAAAATGACTGGGGCCGAAGGCTGAGATACCGATTGAGGCCTCGGTATAAAATTACTATTCTGAGCGAGTATAGGTCGAGGAGTTCTCTTTGTTATACTTAGGCTTCTTAGACTGCCAATGAGGCTTGTCTTCTTTCCTGGATCTTTTATCCTTCCAGGTACTGCCACTCTTGCGCTTCTTTGAGGCCTTTATCTTTGCCTCGGTTGCAATAACTCAGTTCACTAAGCTTTGGAAGTCAGTGATACCCAGGGCAGTAAACATGGGACTTAATTCTTCATTGAGTCCGTCAATAAACATTATGCACTTGTCTGCATCTATTTTGATATACTCTGATCCGTAATTGTAGTATTTGCAAAAGTTGCTCACATACTGTTCAATAGGTTAGCCACCTTGCTTCAAGTACAAGAAATGCTTCTGACGCTCGGCTAAGTATTGTTCACTGATGTACTTCTTCTTGAATTCTTTGAGAAAGAATTTCCATGTAACAACTTTAGAAGAAGTAGTCAGGGTTGTAGTTTCCCACCAGCTCAAAGCTTCGTCTACCAATAGAGATATGGTACATTCAAGTTTATGTTCATCAGAACAAGGTAATTGCTTGGTCAAGATTCGAGTAGTAGCCTCTAGCCAATACTCAACTACTTCAGGGTTGGCTTCATCAGTACCGGTGAATGTATAAGCCCGGTGTTGAGCCAGCTTATCGAATAGAGCACTATTTGGCATAGTGGCAGGAGGTGGAACAAGATAATCCTGTTTCAGAGTTGTTACTAGCTGATCGAACATCTCCTTCATGCTAAGGAGACATTCTCATTGCATAGGATTTATAGCAAGGGCTTTCTATTGAGGAGAAGCTTGTTCTCGAGGTTCAACTTGTTGTGGAGGATTTTGCTCCATCCTCACACTATCTCCTTCATTCTAGGATCCCTCAGGACTTTCATCCTCCTGAGAAAGCCTTGTTTCAAACATTTTTATGTTTAGATAGAACAAGAAGGAGTTCAGTTGAGCAATAACACAAGCCTATATAGTACATTGTCTCCTAGGTGGCACAAGTATTCCTATATGATGCGATAAGGCCCAATTTTGTCCTAGAATCGACTAAAAAGCTCTGATGCCAATAAAATGTAACACCCCCTACCCGACTTAGGAGTAAACCGGCTCAGGAGCGTTACGAGAAACACTAGAAAACACGAATCATTTTAAATTTTTTAGAACTCATCACTAATCGATAAGTTGAGCCGCTAGTAAGGAACTTAACAATTATATTAAATCATACAAGCATTCAAATAGCACTTTTAACTAGAACCTAATCATTTCAGTCTAATATCATATATGTGTACGCAGCTTGACCATTCCATTCACATTAACTTTATTTCGAATTACTAAACATAGGCATATGTGCATACATTCGAACCATGATTAAAGAAGCATTTAGTGTGTCATTTTTTATACATTTGGCAATATGCTAGATCATGTTTATCTTGGATTACTCATATCGTTCATGAAGCTAGATTAGGTACATTTCCATTCAGTTTCATATACATATGCGCAGCAAGTTATAACAACCAAGTTTAATAACATTGAAGCCAAAATATATACATGTGTACGAACTTTCAAAGTATAAAGATGCATGATCTAGCCTTAGCTATATACAAGACTACAAGCCTAAGTGCCACCAACTAGGAGTATTACAAAACAAGTATAGATCCATACTTTAGCTTGGCTTATGCTTTGCTTCAGGCTCAAGAAAGAAGCTTCAAAATTGGGAGATTGCTTCGAATCCCTTTTGCTATAGGTTGGGAAGAATGGAAAACAAGAGTGATAAGTAAAAGATGAACTTAGTGAGGCAGCAATCTAAATTTAACCAATTATTAGAACAATTTTCATTTAGTCAAATAATTTTATTCAAGAATAGTATCATTCGAATTGAGGATAACATATTATAGCCAAGTATTTAAATAACATTTCTTAATATACATATCATAATTCAGAAGCCAACAAGAAAGAAATCTAGTAACAACCAAGTTTGATCATGACATACTTCATGGTGTCTTTTAAATAGTATGGCAAGCAATAGACATGGATCATAGTTCAAGTTTTAACACACTTCAATTCAATCAATAACATATTCAAGCAATATTCATACTTCTCAAGTCAAGTATAACCACATTTCATTTCAAAGCTTGCCTTTCAAGTAACAATTACAAGTTGTACTTTTATGCATGACAATTCAACTGTAAACATTAAGCATTTCGAGTTTTGCATTTCAAGCAAGAAGTAAATTCCATGGTAACATTCTTAATTGTTATCTCTTTTAACTCAATCCTTGGTATATAGTTGTCTAGGTAACGAGTCACCAACCAAACTGTTGCCAAATAACAAGTTACTGGTCATTGCCCTCCTACTGTCGCCAAAGACCAATGATACGTCCCTCCTATTGCCGCCATTTACGGGCCTTAGCCCTGGACAGTAGTTCACCCAACACAAAAGAGCTCTAGACTCTATGGCATGCCATCCTACCTATGACCACTAACAACCAAGGCTTTGTTCAATTATGAATCACTTATTCAAGTATTACATGTTCAAGTCAAGCAATAGCTTATTCAAGGATCAATTCAAGCAAGGTATATCAAGATTCAAGCTTAGACCTTAGGCCAATTGAGCCCTAGCTCTACATTTTGCAATTTAACTTGTCATTCAAGAAAGCAATTAACATATGCCATCTCTAGGCATCAAGCAAGGTCTTCAATTCACGATTTATATCATGTTAACAAGTATCTAAATCATAGAGATACATTCAAGCACTATTCGAATTGATCACAACCAAGGCAACAAGAATCAAGCATTTGTTTTCATTTTTCTTTCTAATTAATTGAACAATATTCATGTTACTATTAAATATCAAGTTTTAGCTTAAGCCATTCTTCCCTTTTAATCACAATCAAGTTTTAATAAATTTCATTAACATGGCATAGAAATAACAAAAAAGTAGACATGTATCTTTGGTTAGGACCTAAGTCCTAACCCTATATTAAACTACACTCGCAATACTCCAAGCTATTTTTGGTCTTGAATCCAAATCCCCTTTTGTTTTCCACTATCTTGAACAATTATTTCTTCTTCAACAAGGTCCACTCCTTGTTCTAACAATGCACACAAGGCCATAGAATCAAAATCAGAAACTATTTAAATCATTACATGACTCCATACATTCAAGATTTCATTTCAAAACATCAAGGTTGCTGCTGCCAGGCAACATGTGCATTACTTGCTTAAATGTTCATATCTTTCATTATGTACGTCAGAATTTAGAACCATTTACACTGTTAGAAAGCTCACTTAATTATATTTCTAACCAAATAGGCCTTGCATTTTTATTCATTGTGAATTAATACAATTTTTAGTTCTACGACGCACTAATTTATGCCACTAGACAGTTTGCACTGTCCTTAGAGATTAATCTCTACAAACTGTTTTATAACTCGGAATTCGATTCGGTTTGTTGCATACGAAACTAGACATGCTCATGATTCTGTACATATAAGATTTATTGCCTAATTTGGATCTATGTGATTTTCTGCAAATTTTTAAACTTACTGCCCGAAACAGAGTTTTCTGGATAGATTTCCTTAAGCTAGATTCTAGCTTCATTAGTCACTTAGACAAGAATTCCAACATGATTGTTCAACATATAAACTCACTCATACATGTCTAATTCAGTCCAATTATGTGTCAAACATATGAAAATTGGGCAATTAAGCAATATTTTCGAATCGGTTCATTAAAACATCATCTAAACAGAATTTCCAACAACAAGAATCTCAATTTACATATCAATCTTTAACTCTAATTATCATCTAAGTTTTTCCAGCAACGAACATAACATTTCACCATCAATTTGGTTAATGAAAACTTCAATTTCAAAGGCCATTCATTTCTAATATGTTTTCACTAGACATATGTACCAATCGGTTCAATATAAGAACACATACAAGACTCTTAATCAATTCCATATTTCCAACAATCAATCTAACATTTCTCAAGAAAAACAAGTTGTTAGAATCACAAAATCAAAGAGGAAATTCATGAACACTAAACATTACCATAAAGTTGAACACAATTTCAAAGCTCTACCACAATCCCCACATTGATTAAGCTTGCATTTTCTCTCATCTCTTTGTCAATGGTGTTTTCGATTTAGATGAAGATGATGACGCGAGGAAGAAGAAAATGACTATCCATCTCCCCACATCTTTATGATCTAATAGACATGTTTTAAAACCCCACCTAATTCTCTTTTTAGCATGCAAACTCCATGTTTAATAAATCATTCGTTTTAGTCACTATAATTGAGTGTTATTCTTTTTAATTCTCTCAATTAACTCCATTCTTCCATTTGATTAGGACACAATTTAACTAGCTAACAAATTTAAATAGTGGTAACAATTTATAGTCTTGGTTTAAGGATATCACAATTCCCTAATTTAAATTAAGTTACCACTTTTAGTAACATGCACTAGTCTCAGGTTTTGGGTACTACACACCAACAACGACATTGTAGGTGCAATCAAGTAAGGGACCATTAGATGACCCGTCAGCAAGTTGTCTTGTGGGTGCATTCAACACATAGTAGAAAATTTCAAACTAAGTTTCCTGTTAAATTCCATGGTTGGGACATTGTCGCAGCAAAGATTTGTATCTTTCCAATGTAGTGTGAAGAGTCTCATTATCTAACTGATAGTAGGCTGTTATGTTATTCCTCAGACTTGAGTTCATTATGGGTGGATTAAAGCGCAAAACAAATTACGTTGCAAGATTATTCAATGATGTAATCGAGTCGATAGACAAGCCTCTAAACTATGTGCGAGTTCTACCCTGCAAGGAATAGGGAAACAATTGCATTCGTAAGGCATCATTAGGAACACCTTGTTGGCTAAATGAAGCACAAATTAAAAGAAAATATTGAAGATGCTCTCGAGCTCTACCTGCAATGAATAGGGAAACAGTTGCATCGTAAGGCATCATTAGTAACCCTACATACTACCCATAGGAGTTGAGCATTTGGAACATAACCGGCTTCAAATCAAATTTCCTAGCCTAGATAGGAGGTCGAACAATCCCTGGTTGCAAATCATCCAAATAGGGAACAACTACTTCGTGAATTGTTCTGTTCTGGGCTGGTAGGCGCAGTGGTGGGTTTTCTTGATCATAAGGAATTCCCTCATTGTTGTTTGGTTGTCTGGCCATTCGACTATTTTCACGAATCTTTATTCGAAAAGTTTTCTCAATTTATGGATCTGGTACGAAGAGTGGTGTAGTGACACTTTTGGTCGTACAACACCCAAACAAGGTAATAAAAAGAAAAGGAAAAACAAAAATAAATATATTAGAAACAACTATAAACTTAAATAAAGAAAACAAAATTGCAAGCAGAAACATAAGGACATAATAATGCCATCCCCGACAACGGTGCCAAAACTTGATCGGTGTGAAAACGTCACACTATTTAGTGCAAGCTACACTGTCGATGCAAGATCGAGCGCAAGGAAATCTTGTTTGAATATTGATCCCACGAGGATGGTGAATTACTTTTATACTTATGTGACTACAATACAATACTTTAAGAGGTAGTTGTGGGTGCAATGGTGGTTGCAATAGTAATATAAAAAGGAGAGTAAATGGTTTAATGTGGTAGCAACAATAATAGTAATAAAAGATAGGGAATAATGAGAATAAAGCCTAGATCTCCCTGGCTTAGCTTGGCAAAAAGATCAAGCGCACATCGAGGATCAAAGATTGGTTTAATCAACGATGTAGTGGCTAGCTTGAGTATTAGCTTCCATTTAACCTTCAACTATTGACTCAGATACGAAAACTCGCTTCAAGTTTTGTTGTAAGCCGAATCTAACGCCCCTTGAACGAGTGAACCAACTTTCATTGCATCTAGACAACTTTCGCTGCAAGAACTCGTTAATCTGACTCATCACTACATTCGTCAATGTCAGTGACTTGTTTTAACACTCTCATGAAAAACATAAATCAAATCCAACAATTAAAGCTTAAGAAAAAGCTAACACTGAAGTATATTAAACTAAAAAATAGTTTAAATAAGTTCAACAAGCTCCAGAAAATTAAACCATAGTAAAAAACGAGCAAAAATACATGTAAATCTCCAAAAAAATCAAAATAAAGATAAGTTCAAGAAGATAACAAGGTATTTCCTCGATTCAGAACTTGACTCCTCATTTCCTTGGATAAATATGTCTTGCTTCACCTTGGATCTCCAAAAATAAGCTTAAGCTACCATGAGAGGAGAATAAAAGCTCAGAGGTTGAAGAAATAGGAAAAGTATGACTTTGTCTTTCCTCCAAAATCGTCCTTATATAGGCCACCAGAGGAAGGACACCTTTCCTAAAGGTTATTTGCATGCTCAGATTCGTAAAAAAAAATTTGTAACAAACTGGACAGTTGGCATATTCATTCTTATCCTCAAGACAACTGGCAGATGCAGTGTCGAACTGGCTGTAGTGGTGAAAAATTCCTCTACAAGGACATTAGTATTGCAGCGACAACAAGGCAAAAATAGGCAAAAATATACAAAATACGAGCCATTTAAACTAAGTTAGAAAATATGCAGAAATAGACATGAAAATGCTGAAATGGAAGCAATGGATACTAATGTGGGGACAATAAGACCTAAAAATCAAGAGAAAAGACATGTTTTTGAAAGAGCTATCAAGAACCTATGACCAAATTGTTTCAGAAAAGAGTTCTATTTGAGTGGAACAAGAAGAGACATCAAAGCTTCGAACAATTGAAGGTTTACTTGACAGAAGCCCCAGTTTTAACGCAACCCGAGCCAGGTAAGGATTATGTGGTTTTTAGTGATATGGGGTTGGTTGTGTTCTCATGCAAGAGGTAAGGTGGTAGCTTACGCCTCGAGACAACTCAAGCCTCGTGAAAGGAATTACCCTATGTATGATTTGGAGCTAGCTACAATTATCTTTGTATTGAAGATTTGGAGGCACTATCTCTATGGAGAAAAATGTTACATTTACACTGATCACAAGAGTTTGAAGTGTCTCCTCACCTAGAAGGAGTTTAATTTGATACAAAGCCGTTGGATTGAGTTGTTGAAGGATTATGATTGCATTATTGAGTACCATCTCGCTAAAGATAATGTGGTGGCCGTTGCTTTACCCCATTCAACCTCACAATTTCTGCAATGTACAAATCCTCTAGCTTATCCAGCGTGTACGTCGTATGCATAGCCATGACTCACACTTTGTAAAATGATCCACAATCACCCATATATAATTCTTCTTAGACAGCGTCAAAGGAAACCTCGATACAAAATCCATAAAAATTCTCTCCCACTTCCATTATGGTACCCTCAACGGTTGCAACAACCCAGAAAGAAACTGATGCTCAGCTTCAACATGCTGACACACCATGCACTTAGCAAAAAAATCCGCTACATCCTTTTTCAAACCAAGCAAAAAATATTCCTTCTTCAAATCTTGATACTTCTTTGTACTCCTCGAATGCATGGAAAAAGGACTAGAACAAGCTTCAGTTATAATAGTATGCCTTAACTCATCATCCTATGGCATAACTATTAGACTCCCAAAGCACAAAATACCCTCATCATTAAAAAAATGTCTATTAGATTGCCCTCTAATGTGTTCTCACCATGTGGTACCAACGAATCATCACACAGTTGTTTCTCCTTAATCAACTACACCAACGACGGCTTTACTTGCAACTCAGCCAACAACCCACCATCTCGCGTCACACTCAACCGTGAAAACATTACCCTCAACTCCACGAAAACTTTTCTACTCAAAGCATTGGCTACAACATTAGCGTTCCCCGAATGATACTCAATCATCAAATCATAGACCTTAAGAAACTCCGACCAACTATGTTGCCTAAGATTCAACTCCTTTTGCGACATCAAATATTTCAAACTCTTATGATTCGTGTACACAATGCACTTTTATCCATAAAGGTAATGTCTCCAAATCTTCAATGCAAAAACCATCGTGGCAAGCTCAATATCATGCGTAGGATAGTTGCGCTCGTGCACCTTCAATTGTCTAGATGCATAAGCCACAACTTACCTACCTTGCATCAACACGAACCCAAAACCAACATAAGATGCATCACTAAAAACCACAAACTCTTTTCCGGACTCAGGTTGAATCAAGATCTGAGCTTGCGTCCAAACTTCTTTCAACTTCTCAAAAGATTGTTGTCTAGCTTCCGTCCACTCAAAATGAACATCCTTTTGTAACAACTTTGTCAAAGAAGCTGCAACCTTTGAGAACCCATCAATAAAGTGCCGATAACAACCTGCCAACCCCAAGAAACTACAAACCTTCGTCACTAACTTAGGTTGTTTCGAATTCACAACTGCCTCAATCTTCTACGGGTCCACACGAATATCCTCGGCCGAAACAACATGACCAAGAAAAACCAATTCCTTAATTCAAAACTCACACTTGCTCAACTTAGCATAAAGCTGATTGTCCATCAAAGCTTGCAAAATAATTCGCAGGTGTCTATCATGATCTTCCTCAGTGCATGAGTACACAAAAATGTCATCAATGAACACTACCACAAATTGATCCAAGAACTCATGAAACACCCGGTTCATCATGTCCAGGAAAGCTATAGGCATATTTGTCAACCCAAATGGAATCGCTAGGAATTCTAATGGCCGTAGCGTGTGCAAAACGTTATTTTCGGCACATCTCTATCGTTCACCTTTAACTGATAGTATCCCGATCTCAAATTAATCTTAAAAAACATCGTAGCACCTCAGAATTGATCGAATAAGTCATCAATCCGTGGTAAAGGATACTTGTTCTTAATTGTCAACTTGTTCAATTGCCGATAATCTATGCACATCCCTATAGTGCCAACCTTCTTTTTCACAAACAACACTAGAGTTCCCCATGGTAAAACACTAGGTCGGATGAAACCACGGTCCACCAACTCTTAAAGTTGCGTCTTCAACTTTTCAACTCTATAGGTTCTATGTGGTATGAAGCAATCAATATTGGAGTCGTATCCACATATATCTCGGTACAAAACTCTACCTCCCTATTCTGCGGTAAACCAGCAACTCCTCTGGAAACACCCCAAGAAAATCACAAATAATACAAATATCATGGGACGTACCTCCTTTATATTTGAATTCATAACATAATCTAGGTATGCTTGATATCCAAACTCCAACAACTTTCGCGCTTCCAAAGCCGAAACAACATTGGATAAGAATTTGACATTCTCACTCACCACCACAACTTCATAATCATCAGCAAGTTTCAATGAAACTTGCTTGGTTTCAAAATCAACCACAGCTCTATGCTCAGCTAACCAATCCATACCCAAGTTTACGCCAAAACCATGGAACGACAACTTTATCATATCAACTGCAAACACATGACCTTGAGCCATTAAAGGGAATCTCATAAACAAAATCCTAACAACAACCGTTTGTCCAAAAGAACTTGTTGCTCGCATACCCACATCCAAACATTCTACAGGTATATTAAGTAATTGTGCATGCTCACGCAAAATATATGAATGTGTAGAAACAAAATCTATTAAAGAAATTAATGACATGGATTGCAAAGTGAAAGTACATGTAATCACATTCGTGTCATTCTTTCCCTCGCAATGCGAATACACTCTTGCAAGTCCTCCTCCCTCAAGTTGAACAACCACGGTATTAACAACAACCTTTTTACCTTGTTCCCTACACTGGAAATTACCTTGATCGCACTCACGACCTTTCTACGGCACAACAGCAGGTGCAGGAGCTTGTCCATCTCTAGCCAACTGTGAAAAATCACGCCTCATGTGATGCTGTCTCCTACAATGGCCGCAATTAGGTGTTCCAACAAAAGTGTTTCAACCTTGCTGCCCACGCCCAATGTCGCTACCACCGTATCTCTGATCAGGGAGATATCTCCTATCTCGATTCTTATTATACCAACCACCACTAACATCCGACTCAGTAACTCTCTTTTCGGAACTAGAATTCCTTGAGCAATAGGATAAACCCAGATTCTGCTATATATCTTTAGGTCGAGTAACCATGTCATCAAAATCCATATAATCTGAAGTCAACATGTAAGTCTTCACTTTCTTAACCAGCCCATATCAGAAGCGATCACATCGTTGACGTTCATCGGGAACCAGTTCTAGGGCATATTGGCTCAACCTAACAAATTGTACCTCGTACTCTAATACGGTCATGTTACCTTGCACCAGTGCCATAAACTCACACTTCTTTCCATCTTGATAGCGAGTACCCATATACTATTTGTGAAAAGTAGTTCCAAAGAACTCCCACGTCACATCAGCATGTGCCATCCAAGAGGTAGTAGTCGACCACCAACTATAAGCATCTTCCTCAAGCAGGTACACCGTGCAACCCAACTTATGGGCATCTGTGCACTCTTTCTGACCAAGAATCCTTTGAGTGCTCACAAATCATTCCTCAAATGCTTTTGGAGACAAACCTCTAAACTCAGTACCTCCCAAGCTATGCAAACATTCCAACAGAAGTCCAGGATTAGAAGGTGCAAGTGCCAGTGCAGCCACATGCGCTCCAACCACAGCTGCTTGAAACGCTCTAGTCATCGCCTATATCAAAGGTGCCATATCACCCAACACTGGCCCAGTTGGCGCATATGGTTCTTGCTCCATATTCTCAGGTGGAATAGGCGGAGGGGTTGGCAACCCCCTAGGAGGTACAACATCTTTTTAATTTCCCTACCCAATGACAGTAGCAATCGTACCTCCCAAGCTACGCAAACATTCCAACGGAAGTCCAGGATTAGTAGGTGCAGGTACCGGTGCAGCCACCTGCACTCCAACCACAGCTGCTTGAAACACTCCAGTCATCACCTGTATCAAAGGTGCCATATCACCCAACACTGGCCCAGGTAGCGCAGCTGGTGCTTGTTCCACATTCTCAAGTGGAATAGGCGGAGGGGGTGGCAACCCCTATGAGGTACAACATCTTTATGATTTCCCTACCCAACGGCATTAGCAATCGTACCAAATTGCAACTCTCTCATTGGTCCCACTTTCAAAACCATATGAATCTATGGTATGAAAATGCAACAATAAAAATAATTAGGCCAGCTTGAGCAAGAATCCAAGATTTTCACGTTTGAATTCAAAATCATTTATACAAGATATAAATATTAGGGTAAATGATTCGACCAGTTTCCTTACAGCACAAGCAAAATTTAATTAAGGTTATTTTTATTATACACAAGCAATCAACTAATCTAAAGGAATCCCATATCATATATATATAACATTATACTGGTGAACCATAAACAATTTAAGAATCATTCATAGGTTATTTTCAAGAGAACATTATACAAAAATAGTTACTTAAGGACCATTTACAACTGAGTCCATAAAACAAATGATAAGTATGTAAGTTACAACTATTCTAATACAAATGCATGATGCCACCATTCTACATAGACTATTACAAGGTCCTTACAGAGTGATTTGTAACCTTTCAATACGATCAATTCAAGATTAGCCAAATACCGTACATATGCATGAAAATGAATGCATTAGGCTTATATAGCCTAAGTGAGATAGTGACATCAAATGAAAAAAATATAATATACATGATATTCAATAAAAACACATCGAGATATACAAACATAAGATGACATTTGTTATTTATGTCTTGATTTAAATTTTATAGATTTGATGGAGTTCAATAGCTTAACCAAACTTCATTGCATTTATTTCGATCTTATTGAAGATCGGCTTATCACATTGAAGTCTTCTCAAGACTTGTCAATTACTCATTATAGCTTTTGAATTTCTTAATAACTTATCAAAATATTATCAATGATTCTTCTCAATGTTTGTTACCTCATATAAAAGGGCACATATTCATCCCTTGTGAAACTTATATCATAGAGGAGCATTTTCTACATTTTATTACAATGCCACCAAGGCCTTATATTCATAACTTGTCACGTGTTTAACTTACTCAAGTCTTTTAATTTGTTTGTATTGGATTAATTTGGGTCATGAGTAACATTGGTCCGTAATTTGACCACAACGGTCCAAGCGATACATAGCCCCAAAGCACATAGCAATGTCTTCTATTGAAAACATATCAATCCTATCTTCTCAACTATCCAACCAACTGTCGCCAATCTTCGTAATCTCCCCCGTTACCTCCTATTGTCGCCAATATACATATCACATATAATGGGGCGTCCCCCGAGCCGTAGCTCATGGACCGTAGTCCCAAAGAATACAATATATCATACCCAAGTGTGTAAGGGCTTCCATTGTATAGATGACTTAAGTATCTTATTCATTAAAATTGGGAGAGATTTCTTGTGGTTCAAGATTATGGGATATCTTATGATTAAACAATATTTCTTACTTCTTTTCTTAATATCTTATAACATAGTTCAAGCTCTTAGCGTCTTAAGCTTTAAGATTTCATGACTTTTTAAGTACAAGGCCTAGTATTTTCTTTAAACTTTAAAACATCTTTAGTTGGAAGTTAACTTCAAATATCTAATACAAGGTAACTTAACATCATAACTATTCATCATAACATAACATAGAAAAAGTGCATAAGAATACCATCATAAACAAAATGATTCAATAAGATGCTATGCCATGAGTCATGTTACCCTCCCCAATGCTCTAGTTGAGCTTATGCAAATGTGCGTCACTAAAACAAAGTGATTAAACAACAAACATTAGGGTATTACAAAGTTGGCCACTCGCATTTTCCTTTTATTAAATTTGGTTCTTATTAATTAGCCTTCAAATTTTCTCTTAATTCTAATTTAATCTTGAGGCTTTAATTGTCTATTATAAGAATCTTAATTTAAATTGGAAAAACATTCAAAATAACTACATACTTCTAGACCATGGTTTAGGGTATTACACTGGAAATATTAAGAAATTATAAGCAAGCATAGGGTTGGACCTTGGCAGATATCCGAGGTATTAGCCCAACCATAAGCATGCACAAAATCATTTTGGAGGAATACTATGGCAGGACCACTGAAGGTCAGAGAAGGCTAAACCAGAGCATGAAGGAGGTAGTTAAGAAAGAGATCATAAAATGGCTTGATGCCAGGATCATTTATCCCATTTCTAGTAGCTCATGGGTTAACCCGGTATAATGTGTGCCAAAGAAAGGTGATATGACCATGGTACAAAACAGTGAAGCTGAATTGATTCCCTAAAGGACCATCACCAGATGGAGAGTGTGCATGGATTATAGAAGGCTGAATAAGGCTACAAGGAAGGACCACTTCCCATTGCCTTTCATAGACCAGATGTTAGACATATTGGCAGGTAAAGCTTTCTATTGTTTCTTAGATGGTTACTCGGGTTATAATCAGATTGCCATTGCGCCTGATAACTAAGAGAAGACCACATTCATGTGCCCTTATGGGACATTTGCTTTTAGAAGGATGCCATTCGGTCTATGTAATACACCGACAACATTTTACCGTTCCATGATGTCCATTTTTTCCGATATGATCAAGCACAACATGGAAGTATTCATGGATGATTTCTCTGTGTTTGGTAAAACATTTGAGGAGTGCATTCATAGTTTGGAGTAAGTCTTAAAGAGATGCATAGAGATAAACCTAGTGTTGAACTGGGAGAAATGCCACTTCAATGTGAAGGAGGGCATTGTTCTCGGTCACAAGGTAACTAAGAGAGGACTAGAAGTTGGTCAGGCCAAAGTGGAGGTAATCAAGCAATTGTCGCCTCCGACGAGTGTAAAAGGTATAAGGAGTTTTTTAGGTCATGCTAGTTTTTATCGGTAGTTTATTAAAGATTTTTCAAAAATTGCTAAACCTTTATGCTTGTTGTTGGAACATAATGCCACTTTTGCATTTGACAATTATTGTTTTAGAGTATTTCAAGAACTTAAAGAGAAATTGATTAATGCCCCTATAGTCATAGCACCGAATTGGAATGAGCCTTTTGAGCTCATGTACAATGCCAGTGACTATGTCGTTGGAGCAGTTTTGGGACAACAACATGGCAAGGTTTTCCATGCCATCTACTTTGACAGCAGAACCTTGAATGAAGAACAACTTAATTACTCTACAACCGAGAAAAAATTTCTTGCAGTTGTATTTGCTCTTGATAAATTTAGATCTTATTTAATTGGTAACAAGGTTGTGGTTTATACAGATCATTCGACATTGAAGTATCTCTTGGAAAAGAAGGATGCCAAGCCTAGATTATTCTGATGGACGCTCTTACTTTAAGAATTTGACCTAGAGATCAGAGACAAGAAAGGCAGCGAAAACTTAGTAGCTAACCACCTTTCACGTTTAGAGCACCACATTGAAGATGGTAAGACTAAATTTATTAGAGATGAATTCCCTGACGAATACTTGCTTGCAGTTAATGTTATGCCATGGTACGTTGACATTGTCAACTACCTAGTGAGCAACATTTTTCCACCAGACTTGGCATACAATTCCAATAAAAGACTCCTACGAGAAGTTAGGCAATATTATTGGGATGAGCCAATAATGTTCAAACAATATGGCAACCAAGTGATCCGCCGGTGTGTGCATGAGGATGAAAAACATTACATATTGCCTTTGTGCCATATTGCACCATATAGAGGTCACTTTGCTGGAATAAAGACTGCTACCAAGGTGCTACAATCTGGATTCTTTTGGCCGACTCTATATAAGGACGCCCATAAGTATGCTAAGGCATGTGACCGATGCCAACAAACATGAAACATTTCTGATCGACACCAACTACCACTTCAAAATATTATGCCTATGGATTTATTTAATGTATGGGGGATAGACTTTATGGGACCTTTTACTCCATCATTCTGTAATGTATATATTCTTGTGGCTATTGACTATGTATCTAAGTGGGTAGAGGTTGTTGCTCTGCCAACAAATGATGCCAAGGCCATCGCCAAGTTTTTGTACAAATACATTTTTACTAGATTTGGCACTCTTAGAGCGATCATTCATGATGAGGGCACCCATTTTAAATGCAATCTAATATCTAAAGCTTTTGTGCAGGTATGGTATATAGCAAAAAGAATTGCCATAGCATACCACCCACAGACAAACGGGCAAGTAGAGATTTCAAACAAGGATAACAAGAACATTTTAGAGAAAATTGAAAATCCAACAAGGAAAGACTGGTCCTTGAGACTGGACGAATCCTTGTGGGCTTATAGAACTACATTTAAAACTCCTTTTGGAACTTCACCGTTTAGACTTGCTATTGGTAAACCATGCCATCTGCCAGTTGAACTTGAACGTAAAGCCTACTGGCCATTAGAAAACTTGACATGGCATAGAGAGTTGCTACAGAAAAGAGGTTACTCAATCTCAATGAGTTGAAGGAATTTAGGATGCAGGCCTATGACAATGCTAGGATCTAAAAGGAGAAGTCAAAACGTTGGCATGATGGGAGGATAATGCCAAGGCAATTTGAAATAGGCCAACATGTTCTATTGTTTAATTCTTGACTTAAACTGTTTCTAGGTAAACTCAAATCAAGATGGACGGGTCCTTATGACGTTGTTAAACCATACACTCGTGGAGCTGTGGACATTAAGAACTTAAGGACAGGAGAAATTTTTAAGGTGAATGGCCAATGTCTAAAGCATTACATGGAAGGTAATCGAAACAATGCCAAGGAGGTGATCGTCTTGGCAGAGTTAACATGAAACATCATCAGGTCTAAACTCTTTGTAAATATTAGGATAGTTTTTTGTTTGTTTTGGGATTCAAGTTTTGTTTTTTTTGTTATTTTTTAGTTTTATTCTCTTGCTATGTTGAAAAGTTTCTTTTGAGTGTATGCAAAATTGATTCTAGGGACATTGTCAAGAATGATGTCAAGGACATTGCCAGCTAGTATGCTTGCCAAGGGCGAAGCCATGCACAATGCCAATGCAGCTTGACATGCGTCGGTTTAAGTGGTAAAGAATGAAGAAAAAAACCCTAGCTTGATTGGATGAGAAAGTAATTTTCTTGAAACACTAAACCCTAGCCTCCCAAGTTAGATTAGAATTAAATCCACCATAATTACCCTATCAACTCAAATTCTTACCCAATCCTTATCACTTTAAACTTATCACTCCACCTTATCACTTTAAAATCCTTTCCAATTAAAACTCTTGAAATTCTATCAGTATCACCCCATTTAATCGGTTATCATCATTAAAACCCTTAAACACCCCATCTTTTTACTTTGTTTACCCTAGCTGATTTCTTAAGAAACACTTTTCTCATTCTCTTTTTTTCTCAAGCAAGATTCAAACCGTATTTTCTCTTTTTCTCCTTCCCCGATTCAACCTTTTCTTCATCTTCCTGGCATCTTCATCTACTCCCTTCAAACGATTATTCAATGAAGAAATCCGTAAGAAGTTTGAAACGAGGATTGCCTCAAGATCATTCTTGTACGAAAAGCACTTTGACCTCCAAACTGACACTACACTGAAGTTCATGGCCACTTTCAACATGCACAAGTGGATTTCATTATGCCAACAGAAATGAGAGATCTACGCCACCATTGTGCAAGAATTTTATGCACATCTTGTGACAAAAGATTCTTCATTCTTGATGATTCGAGGTAAATACGTACGTTTTGATGAAGGGTATGTTAACTCACTATTTTCTTTAAATGACATAGGAGATGAGCACTTTGACTATGCTGAATTCATGAACCCCGCCAAATATAAGAAACTGTTGGCAGACTTATGTGAGCCTGGCACATTTTGGACAGTTTTATTGATAGGCCATCAAACGGTGAAGAGGTTAGCGTTGAAGCCAGAGATGTGTGGCTGGAATCACTTCATCAAGGCAAATCTATTGCCTACATCTCATAATGAGACCGTCTTCAAAGAGAGGGTGATTTTGTTGCACTCTATTGTCAAAGGAAACAAGATCAATATTGGCAGAATCATCATCGATGAGACTTATAAGTGCACTGCGAAAGGTAAAGGCAGTTTTTTTTTCCTTTGCTTATTTCTAACATTTGCATGTGCCATGATGTGCCTAGACTTGATGTAGATCGAGGCCGGCTTATAAAGGGAACGACAATCACAGCTACCATATGGGAAAATCTTACGGCTGTTGAGCTAAAGGAAAAGTGCAAGGAAAGGTCAAAGCTGCCACGCCAAAGCCAAAGGCAGAGCCAGGTAGTGTGTAGAGACCATGCCAACCAGTTCACTGGTAGTGCTGTCCCAAGTCTACCATTGTCTGGAGATTATTCTCCAAAAGCTAGAGGCAGTCGAGGACCATAATGCTAAGATGAGGCACTATACCAAGGAAAGTGATGTTATTATCAAGGAGGTGCTTGAAAAACTATCCCCTGAAGTGGTGCCACCATTCCCAGTTTTCCTTGACGAGCCCTTTGCTAATGAAGATGCCATGCCAGCCAATCCAATGATGCCAACCAGTTCAGTTAGTCCAGTTGTGCAAGTCAGTCCAACAAATTCCAAATCCAATGCTGCAATTCATGTGTCCCCAGTGCAAGTTGAATCCACCAGCATTGATTCCTCATCTGAATCGGAGGAAATCCCTGTTAAAACACCCAAAGCTGAGCCAGTTACACTGTCAGTTAAACCTACCATGAAAAAGGAGGAAGTTAGAGCCTCCACTGCTGCAAAGCCCCATATGACCATAATCAAGTGTAAAGCTCTCGACCATGGCAACTTTGTAAAAAAGAAGACCTGAGTCACATGAGAGGAAGTCTCTGAGGGGGAGTCCTCTACTACTTAAACTCCTTTGCATTCCATCTTATTGCATTCATATGAGCATGCATTTTATTGTCTGTTTCTTTGTATATATGTGTTATTTCATGCACCGAGGACAATGCAGGTCTTGGGTTTGGGAGTGTGCATTTTCTCCCATTATGACATGCATTTCATGTTTAAATTATGTTGGCATGCCATTTAGATCATATAAGATAGTTGCATACCAAACCATTACAAAAAGAAAAATAAAATTTTGCTTCAATTTAATTTTGAAGGATGTTAACATTTGTTTAGGCAAGTTTTATTTGATCTAGGTTTCTGTCCAATGAGGAAATTTTAATCTCTAGTTGTCATACCATGCCAATAGGGTAGTATGTTAGGTTAGCTTGACAATTGATCTCTAGTTTAAGGAATTGAATTTACACTTAACACGTGATATGTATCTAGTTCCCTAACAAACTTAGACTATTTGAAACTATGCTCAGATTCAAAAAAAGAAAAAAAATGATGCCAGTGTAAAAAGAAAATGAATAAGGTAACAATGTTATGCCAAGGCAATGAAAAAATGAACTCTTATCTACCTAGTGATAATAAGTTACTTGGGGCTTCGTGGTTTGCTCCCTCGTAGTTCTCAAGTCCAAAACCCTAGGGTATGAGTTGAAGAGAAAACCTAGTGATGTCTGGATTAAGGTGGGGATTCGTGGTATGCTCCCTTTTGTCATTCACGGTAAACAGTGTCATGAAGCAAGCTTAAATTAATGCCAATAGAACCCTTAGTAAGAAAGAAAAGGAAAGAAAAAATGATATGAGTTTAGGTAGTAAAATTGGCTAAGGGAGTGAAAGGATATTGGATGCATATTGCCTACACATCATGCACTCTTCATGAACTTAGACTAGAGTTATATGGTTGCACTTGAATTATTACCTGCTTGGCATTATTACACTGAGATACCGAGGACAAAAATAGAACAAATTCTACTTGCCATCATCTATTGGCATTCGAACCAAAATTTTGTCGAGGTAACTTTTTCACAAGTTTTTATTTTCTTTCTTTGTTTACATTACTTGAGGATAAGCAATGAGTTAGGTTTGAGAGTGTGTTACCTCTACAAAAGTATTGTTTTTAATGCCAATTTTACATTGCTCTTGCTTTTTTTAGGTACATTTAGTTGCATTAGGTTGTTAGAATCATGCACTTGCATAAGAAGTTTAGATTTCTATCTATGCTAGTGTGAAAGGTTGTTTTTGTGGCTATTTTGCAGGTTTGGCATATGATTAGGTGCAGAAAAGCAACACAATTAGGATTGCCAAGGAGAATGCCAAGTGTTTTTGGCGCAGAAGGACTAGATAGTGCCAAGCACTTGTTGGCAGAGAAGTGAACTTGATTCCATGCCAAGAGGTTGTTGAACCCCAAAAAAATAAGACATGATTAGGCTCCTAAAAGATCGCAAATGGATCAACCTCCGAAAAAATAGCGGATAAGGTGATGCTAAGCTATGTTGGCAAAGCCATGTCAAGCTTGTGTGCCAAGGCAACATCGGCATGATGATGTCAACCCTAGCTTGACGTCATCCCACAACTAACACTTCAAAGACAATTGCTCAATCCACACTCCAACAAAAATTAGCAACAACAAGCGCAAGAGCCTATCATTCACGAGCCAAATGTGGACATCTCACCTCATGTGATCACGTGATTCATAACCCAACAGTTATTACGTGCTGCTCTAGCCTAGCTACCCTGGCCCTAAGATCCTCGCCCAGCACTACTTTCACCTCACCTCAACTCAGGTGATACATTTCATCATGATGTTTCTTAAATTGACCACCATTGAAACCAAATTTCGTAACTCTCTTGCCAGAGCCAGAACCTCCCACACGAATCCATAAACCCAAGTTCTGCTCAATGTCCTCGTTTGTGTAACCAACACGTCAAAATTGGTGTAGTCAAAAGCCAACATATATGTCTTAAAATCTTGTACCAATCCGTAATGGAATCGGTCACAACGACGCCTCATATCCAGTACCAATTCAAGAGTATATTGGCTTAACCAAAAAAACTGTACCTCATACTCTGCCACAGACATACTACCCTAAACCAAAGCCATGAACTCATGTTTCTTCACATCCAAGTATCTAACTCCCATATACTTATTCTCAAAAAATAGTTCGAATGAACTCCTAGGTCATATCACCAGGTTCCATACCCGCAGCCATGGTAGTCCACCAACTATACACATCTCCTTGCAACATGGATACAACACATCCCATCTTACGGGCATCATTGCACCCCAATTGTACTAAAATATGATCAGTACTGGTATCCACTCCTTGGATACCTCGGGTGCCAATCCTCAAAACTCAACTCCCCCCAAACTACGCAAATGTTTCAACAGTAACCTCGATTTCCCAACAACTAGCACAGGCACATGTGGTCCAACAACAACAGCTTGAAAAGCTCTAGTCATCGCCTGTATCAACGGTGCCATAACACCCAACACTAGCCCAGCTGGCGCAGGTGGTACTTGTTCCAATCCTACAGGTGGATTAGGCGGAGGAGGTGGCAAACCTCTAGGAAATGTAACATTCTCCTCGTTCCCTTGCCCAACGGCAACAACATTCATGCTAACCCTTAACTCTCCCCTCGGTCGTAAGATAACAACTATATCTAAGGCATGATAATTTTACCAAAACAAGAACAATCAGGACAACTTCAAGCAAGGATCCAAGACTTCTATTCCAAATAAAACATTTCAGACTGTAGTAATAAGGCAATGTATCCCACAAATATCCCTTAACATAGCATGTAACAATCAACACACATTTAACAATCATCGTGCATAGAAAACAACATAAATAAATCAATAATATCATCCCAATTATCACAAACCTAACTCTGATACCACCAAATGTAACCCCCTCGACCCTATCTAAACGCAAGAACGAATCGAGCGAGCCACATTGGGTTTGCAGAAGCAAACTATAAATTATTAACTTGAACTACGACCCTTTTTCTTTTTTTATCTTATCTAGGTGTAATATTATTACCTAAGGTGGGCATATTGGCAGCGGGTGAAAACTCAACTCAATCAGACGTTGAATCGACACCCAATTGTATGCAATTACAATTTAGGGACCAAATTGTAATTCTAGAAAATTATAGGGACTTATTCCATTTCGAAGTTATCAAACCTTAATTAGTCGAGTTGCATGCTCATGGGTTAAATTCCAGCTTAAAAAAACCATCCAAACTCATCTAGTTGCATGCATAACAACTAGGGACCAAAACGGACGGATGTAAAACTCAAACTACACTTTAGCTAAAAAAACAGACACCCGTATCAGTACACGAGCAGGTGTATCAGTACACTTGCACAATTACAAAATTCCAAATTCTAGTAGCTCAAAATCGTATCGATAAACACTCCCCAGTATCAATACGCCATGCCTAAATTCAAAGGCTCATACCGAAACACCAATACGTGTATCGAAACCTAGGCTTAGGTTAAGCCTACGCGTACCGGTACACCATCACGCGTACCTAAATGCTTGGACCTGAAATATCTACTTTTGCTTGTTTTTTATACTCCCAAGGATCCAAACATGCTTTAACAAACCCCAAACATATACACAACTATTCTCAAGATCAAACCATATCAAAACATTGCAGAAACATGATCAAAACGTTGCATCACACTTCAATTGTAAGTCTAGAGGCATGCTTCCTAGAAACCAAGCCAACCATCATACCAAACATAAATCAAAAGCAACAACCAACCATATAAGGCCAATTACAACTCCAAAACAACAAAACAAACTTGCTCAAATAGGGAGTTTAGGAAAAACCATCCCAAAACAACAAGGAACCCCATTGCCTTTATTACTACTAGTTTAGCTCGAAATCATACTTTCAATAATCGAAGTCTTTGGATTTCCTTTTCTCGCTCGCTACCTCCAACTTTTAGTTTTCTGCATTGATGGTGAAAAAGAGTGTAAGTACACTAGGCTTAGTGATGAGTGCTCAAACAACACACCATCAATGCGTTTTAAAACCATTTTCCAAAACCACATTAAAATCACCATTTCAATCATCTTACTAAACATCATGCCTTAAAAATCATGCACTTAACATTTCCAAAAACCATTATATTAAACCATATGCTATATGTATCATGGATTAACAACAAATCTCATTTGCTAACCCTCAATTTAAGTTTTTTCCATGCATAACACGCATATGCAAGGCTTAAAGAGTAAACATGTATAAATCAACATTATAAAACAACATCCATCAACATGATACATTAACAATTATATTGGCTTTCAAGTGATCATGAACCAAGTTCCACTTTCCAAAACATTACATCGGATACAGAGATTCAACAAGTGTCCTCTCAACACTTCATGCCATCTCAATCAGAATTAAGGTACATTCACAACCGGGTACTATCTCAACCTATCTCATCGGTTACATGCATAATCCACTAACGGGAGTTTTCGGTACCATATAACCCCTCGACCGTTAGGGTACTCGTGGTGGAGTATTCGGTACACATAAACCCCTTAACACCCGATGCGGCTTATTTATAGTGCACTATCAATCCTATGACCAACCAACTATATCCAATAACATTTTAAACCACATCACTTGCCAATATAATTCATTATTAACCATGTACCTCATTGTTTTTATATGTATCAATCCAAAACCATTTTCAAAGCATTAAACCATACTTTAACAAGTATAACTCATACTTACATGGATCATTTCCAAATGCATCCATCATCATTATATGATCAAAGAAAGTATAAAACATACTTTAAAACATGCTTAAACAGTAGGTACCATATCATTCAAAACAAGTGCATAAAACCAATTTCATTAAAGCACGACCAAGAGAGAATTCCCAATATACTTACTTCTGAGATTAAACTAGTGTTTCAAGCTAAGTTTAAACTCTCAATATAACCTTTAAACCATTTCAAAGTTGAAATCTACGTTTTCACTCACCGACAACGCAAAGCCTCATTCGTCGATGCGAATTACCCCTCCAAAGCTTTGAAGCAACGTTGTAAGCTTGAGAATCAATCTCCCCTGATTTCACCACACAAATAGATGATCCAATGCATCAAAATGCATTCACAAACCCCGCGACATCAATCCACAACAATCCTCTTCAAACTTTAGCCGAAGCCTTTCCAAAACTACCGAAATCAACATCAAACATTTTCGCAACTTAACACAAGCAAAACCTATTGATTTAACCCATTAATTACCTTCAATTAACATTCAAAACAATCTAACATTATCCTTATTCCTCCAGCATTCATTAAACAATCACAACTCCTCAAAAACCCATAATTAGCAACCTATAAAATTAGAGATTCACATAGTTTTAGGATTCCAATATTAAAACCAACTCAATAACATTACATAAAATCAAAATCATGATTAAAACCAATCAAGAATTTATCAAAAAAGATCCCAATCAAAAATCACCAAACCTTATCAATTAAACCTTGATTTAACCAAATTCCAAAATTAACTCATTAAAACTCAATAGAAATACTTATAAAAGATCAATAACTTGAGAATTTTAGTAAAGAACCATACATTAGAGGAGAAGGACAAAGCTTACCTCTAATGTTGACTTTCCCCCCTTAATTGTATTGATTTACATGAGAAAACAAGATTAAAACAATAAGGTTTGATAAAAATCAATTAAGAACTCTTTTGGAATTAAAATATTGAATAAATCAAGAAGTTACCTGAAGATTTTGAAGAAGAAAAGAGTGTTTGGCTGAAGAGAATTTGAGAGAGATTTTTTTAGAGAAAAGTTAGTTAACTAAAATTTGCTTAGAAATTAATTATAAAATTAATTTCCCAAAATCTATTTATACCCCTCCCAAATATTTTTAAAATAGCCAATTAAGGAGAAAAGTATGATATTAGACTTTTGGCAAATAGCTCCTTAAAGATTCAAAGTTTGGACCTTTTACAAAACAGTCACTAAAAGCTATTTTCATTCTTTACATTTTGGTCACTAGCCAAAATGTTACATTCCAAATTCTATTTTTCAAAATTGGCTCTACCAAAAATATCTATATATTAAATAATGATTTTTAGATATTTTCTTAGATATTAATCACTCAAAAATATTTATTCCAATTTCAATCATGTATCTAACTCGAATCTCTAATCCCGACCCGTTGAACTGTCTAATCAGTGTAAAAACCCCTAGACCCAAAACTAAGGCGTTACAGTTTGGGGGTGTAACAACCTTACCAGTATTTATTACCTAGCACTAGTAATAGAGTGTCACATGATGTTTAAACCATATTTTATGCTATCCGAACAAGTCAAAAATGACAATTTAAAATTTTTCCTTTTTAATCGCGTAAAATTTATTTCCAATTTTTAATCCAAGAGATAGACCTTGATTTCAGGCAGCAACTTAATTATTATAATCTTACCAATTTTCGTTACTAGCAATTTCTTTAAACTAGTATCATTTAAATAAAACTCAACTTCATATGCTAACCACTTATCTAGATATTATTATTACAATCTCTATCTAGACTAGTTTGAAAGGAGCTACTTTTTATTTATACATGCCAACTAGAAATATCAAAATACATCAAATATATAATTACCGATACTGCATATATCCCCTTTGATAGTGAAGCCTAACTCTTTACTTCGAACCAGTTTTCTACCTACGCGTGAAAAACCATCACATGCTAAGTATATACTTAGTGAGGCATTATAATTATTTAATATAAATCAACATGCTTGAATTATATCAAAAATATAATAAACATGCAGTTTGATCACTATTCCTTTATTTCCTTTATGTTAATCAAATATTAACAAAATATAATCCCAATTCATAAATCCTATTATTATTCATGCCATTATCTGAGAATTTACCTACTTTCTGAATTATTTACCATTTTCCGAGAGTTCACTTACTCTCTAATATATTCACCATTTATTATCATTTTCTGAGAGTTCACTTACTCTCTAATTTATTTAACATTTATTATCATTTTCTGAGAGTTCACTTACTCTCTAATTTATTCATCATTTATTATCAAATAAATTATTGCCCAACATAGTTTTGAGGACTTGAGTACACGAGTCAAAACCGCACCAAAGTGCTAATAAACCGCACTGAAGTGCTAAGAGACCACACATAAGTGCTAAAGAACCACACCTAAGTGTTAATAAACCTCACCGAAGTGCTCAACCGCTGGACTCTATGGCATGCCAACTATACTCTATACCTCAAATACTTATTTGGGCATACTTTCCAATTCCATATTCAATTCATCCACGGCAATATAATTAAATACTGGGCCGTTCATACCCTAAATATAACATAACCACACATACCTGGTATATTTAGTGATCAAATGCATCATAGTTCTTCCTTTGACAATTCTCAATATGTCAAATATAAGTTCATGATATAAACATATAATTATCAAGTAATTATTAATAAGTTTGACTTATCACAAGTCTTCCAAATGATAATCATAGTATTATCCATGCATAAAAATGCACTCACCTTGACACTTTATGCTTTGTCAATATTCACTAGCCTCACTAAGTTCAACTTTGATCTCGTTCCCTTTCTCAATTGCTAACTCGATCTTGATTTTGTTCACAGTCTACAAGTGTATTAAAATACCATAAGTACATTCCAAATTATATGTTAGTATCTTAATAACACATAAACAATATAGGAATAATTTTCCTATAAACACCCTAATATTTTCCAAATATTAGTTTCATGGCATCAGTCATTCCATCCCCAATACTTCGTATTTCTTCCAACCTTTACTCAAAGAATGATTTATAACTCATTCTAATATTTATTCTAGGATAATGCTTCCATAAAAATAAATTTTCACTTAAGTTCTTAATTTCTTCCAAATTACCGAATTGGTCCCCAATATTTTCAAAATTTCTGAATTGGTCCCTATGTTTTACAAACTTCCAAAATAATCCAAATGACATTTTAAAGCTTGTAAAATCATAATTTCAACATTTCCAAATTTATGGAAATTTTTCCATAATTTCCCCTAATTCTATCAAAATGTCAAAATCACCCTTATACTTTTCCACGTTTCCAAATTAGTCCACTTAACACTTAGACATCATTTCCAAGCTTCACAATCATTCCTAACTCAAAATCAATCCAACTTCAACTTTTTTACTAAAACCCTAACTTTGAACAATTTAGGGTTTAGCCATTTCCATGTAGTTTCAATCATCATACAAGCTTTAATATGATTCTACAACATCATATTCATCAAAAACTAACCCTAGTTCATCCTAAAACAACATCCCATTTATCCTTCAAAGTCACAAAACTAAGGTTCTAAGCAAGGAAAGAATGAACAATTGGTACCAAAAGATAGAGAATTTCATGTAGATTAATTTCATGTTTCATGCCTTCATCAAAATTCCAACTAAAAAAGCTTGAAATCAAGAAGAAAAAATTTTCTTCCTTACCTTGGGGTGTTCGAAACTTGGCTGAAATTGGGGGAGAAATCTTGAAATTTCTTTTCCTTCCAATTTAGCCACTAGTACTTAATATATAAAAATGAATTAAAAATTCTTTTTTAAAGTCTAATGACTTTTTTACCCTTGTAATCCAAAGCTCCATATTAAACCACATGTCTACCTACCAATCCAAGGGCCCAAAACAATCCAAGGAGTTAGTGATTATCAACTTTGCCCTTGCCATCATAAAAAATTACCATCTTGCCATTTTCACCCAATGGCTAAGATTAAACATGGAAAAGTAACCTTTGATCCAATGGTCCATATTAATTTTTATTAAAATAAGACATGGAAATGAACATTCTATCCTTGCCTTTTTTTTAATAAAATATCTCCTAAAATATCTCATAAAGATTTCTCATTTATTCGATTAAATCTGATTATCCGGATTTTTCCCGAACTTTAAAACTTTATAGCTCTTAATACAAACTCTGTATCAAAAATTCGGGTAACATGAAAATTCCACTCTTGGGATGAAATATTCATTTACGAGAGTAACTTACATAACTTTTGAAAATTACAACTTAGTCCCTAAACTTTTCAAAATTTATACTTTGGCACCAAACTTTTCAATTTTTACATTTTGGTCACTAACCAAAATTTTAAGGTATTACAATTCTCCCCCTTAAGAAAATTCTTCCTCGAATTTTCCTAAGTACTAGATTAAAAAAATGCGGATACTACTTTTTTCATTGATTCGTCAGGTTCCCAAGTAGCTTCCTCTACTTTGTGATTTCTCCATAACACTTTGACTAGAGGAATCTTTTTATTTCTTAACTGTTTTTCTCCATGAGCTAATATCCTCACAGGTTCCTCCTCGTATGTTAGATCTTGTTGAATCTCGATTATTTCTGTTGTATTGACATGCAAATGATCTGATCGATACTTCCTCGGCATGGATACATGAAAAGCATCATGGATCTTACTCGTCTAGGGTAGTAACGCTAATTGATTCGCCACTGGACCAACCATTTTTAGAATCTCATAAGGGCCAATAAATCTTGGACTAAGTTTTCCTTTTCGTCCAATGCGTAACACTTTCTTCTTGGGCGATACCTTTAAAAATACTTTATCTCCGACTTCAAACTCAATGTCTTTTCTTTTAAGATCCGAGTAAAAATTTTGTCTTTAAGAGGCAGCTTTGACTGTATAGAGTGTCACATGATGTTTAAACCATATTTTATGCTATCCGAACAAGTCAAAAATGACGATTTAAAATTTTTCCTTTTTAATCGCGTATAATTTATTTCTAATTTTTAATCCATCAGATAGACCTCGATTTCAGGCAGCAACTTGGCAATTTTTAACTATACTATACAATTAACAAAACTACCTAAAATAAAAATCATTTTGATTACTCTAAAATTTCATTATTATAATCTTACCCGATTTTCGTTACTAGCAATTTCTTTAAACTAGTATCATTTAAATAAAACACAATATCATATACTAACCACTTATCTAGATATTATTATTACAATGCATATCTAGACTAGTTCGAAAGGAGCTACTTTTTATTTATACATGCCAACTAGAAATATCAAAATACATCAAATATGTAATTACCGATATTGCATATATCCCCTTTGATAGTGATGCCTAACTCTTTACTCCGAACCGGTTTTCTACCTATGCGTGAAAACCATCACACGCTAAGTATATACTTAGTGAGGCACTATAATTATTTAATATAAATCAACATGCTTGAATTATATCAATAATATAATAAACATGCACTTTGATCACTATTCCTTTATTTCCCTTATGTTAATCAAATATTAACATAATATAATCCTGATTCATAAATCATATTATTATCCTTGCCATTATCCGAGAATTTACCTACTTTCTAAATTATTTATCATTTATTATCTGAGAGTTAACTTACTCTCTAACTTATTCACCATTTATTATCATTTCCTGAGAGTTCACTTACTCTCTAATTTATTCACCATTTATTATCATTTTCCGAGAGTTCACGAACTCTCTAATTTATTCACCATTTATTATCATTTTCCGAGAGTTCACTTACTCTCTAATTTATTCATCATTTATTATCAAATAAATTATTGCCCAACATAGTTTTGAGGACTTGAGTACACGAGTCAAAACCGTACTAAAGTGCTAATAAACCGCATCGAAGTGCTAAGAGACCGTACATAAGTGCTAAAGAACCACACCTAAGTGTTAATAAACCGCACCGAAGTGCTAAAGCGCTGGACTCTATGGCATGCCAACTATACTCTATACCTCAAATACTTATTTCGGCATACTATCCAATTCCATATTCAATTCATCCATGGCAATATAATTAAATACTGGGCAGTTCATACCCTAAATATAACATAACCATACATACCTGATATATTTAGTAATTAAATGCATCATAGTTCTTCCTTTGACAATTCTCAATATGTCCAATATAAGTTCATGATATAAACATATAATTATCAAGTAATTATTAATAAGGTAGACTTATCACAAGTCTTCCAAATGATAATCATAGTATTAGCCATGCATAAAAATGCACTCACCTTGACACTTTATGCTTTGTCAATATTCACTAGCCTCACTAAGTTCAACTTTGATCTCGTTCCTTTTCTCAATTTCTAACTCGATCTTGATTTTGTTCACAGTCTACAAGTGTATTAAAATACCATAAGTACATTACAAATTATATGTTAGCATCTTACTAACACATAAACAATATAGGAATAATTTTCCTATAAACACCCTAATATTTTCCAAATATTAGTTTCATGACATAAGTCATTCCATCCCCAATACTTTGTATTTCTTCCAACCTTTACTCAAAGAATGATTTATAACTCATTCTAATATTTAGTCCAGCCTAATGCTTCCATAAAAAATAAATTTTCGCATAATTTCTTCAAAATTGTCGAATTGGTCCCCAATCTTTTCAAAATTTTTGAATTGGTCCCTACGTTTTACAAACTTCCAAATAGTCCAAATGAAATTTTAAAGCTTGTAAAATCATAATTTCAACATTTCCAAATTTATGGAAATTTTTCCATAATTTCCCCTAATTCTATCAAAATGCCGAAATCACCCTTATACTTTTCCAACTTTCCAAATTAGTCCACTTAACACTTAGACATCATTTCCAAGCTTCACAATCATTCCTAACTCAAAATCAATCCAACTTCAACTTTTCTACTAAAACCTAACTTTGAACAATTTAGGGTTTAGCCATTTCCATGTAGTTTCAATCATCATACAAGCTTTAATATGATTCTACAACATCATATTCATCAAAAACTAACCCTAGTTCATCCTAAAACAACATCCCCTTTATCCTTCAAAGTCACAAAACCATGGTTCTAAGCAAGGAAAGCATGAACAATTGGTACCAAAAGATAAAGAATTTCATGTAGATTAATTTCATGTTTCATGCCTTCATCAAAATTCCAACTAAATATGCTTGAAAATCAAGAAGAAAAATTTTTCTTCCTTACCTTGGGAATTACCATTCTATCCTTGCCTTTTTTATTAAAATAAGACATGGAAATGACCATTCTATCCTTGCCTTTTTTTAATAAAATATATCATAAAATATTTCTCAATTATTCGATTAAATCCGATTATCCAGATTTTTCCCGAACTTCAAAACTTTATAGCTCATAATACAAACCCCGTATCAAAAATTTGGGTAACACAAAAATGCCACTCTTGGGGTGAACTATTCATTTACGGGACTAACTTACATAACTTTTGAAAATTACAACTTAGTCCCTAAACTTTTTGAAATTTACACTTTGGCACCAAACATTTAAATTTTTACATTTTGGTCACCAACTTTTCAAGTCTTACATTTTGGTCACTAACCAAAATTTTGACATATTACAGGGGGTCTCCGATGTGTGCTGTCGGTGAGCCTCACCGTCAAGGGTTCAAACAACCCTAATTCCTTTTTGTCTCTTTGTGTAAAAAAAAGTTGGGCTAGCAGAGCAGGTCCAAAGCTGAACCTAGACAAACCATGAGAGTCAAACCCTTACTCCCTTGCTCTATTCTTTGATCCCTTGTTGAGAGCTCTATTCCCATATCCTACTGAGCCCATGTGTAAGATCCAACCAACGAACCGAGGGAACCAAGTGAACTGAATCAAACCTGTGAGCTGAGACAAATGGGTTCATGAACTGACCCATCAACTGCAAACTCGAACTAGATCCAAATCTGACCCAAGAATCATGATCCAAACTCGACCTGTTGACCATAACCTGACAATTGAACCTTGGGCTATTGACCGTTGAATTTGTACATCATCGTTGACATAAACTTTTGACTGATGTTGACATTTTTAGTCAACTTTCACTCTAACCTTTTTCATTGCCTATTTCGTCAAATTCGAACCCAAAGGCCTTGTTTTTTAACTTACAAGTTTTATGTACTTAATTTATTTTGAGAGAATTGATTATTGAATTCTTATTAAGGTTATTCTTATGATTAAGGTGATATTTGCTTTTTCGACCGTGAGACTGGCGAATTGCTATCTCCTTTTCCTGTTCAGACTACACGTGAGTATTCTTTTATATTATTTTTTATAATTTTAGTTGGTGGCTTCGTGATAGTTAATAAAGTAGAATTTATATCGTAGGTTTTGGTTTAGCTAGATTCGAGTTAGACCTAAGTGTAAGAGGCATCTGTCTCGATATTAGAGCTATTTCCCACTAAATGTGTGTTTCTTACTTTGCTACATACTTGTGGAAAATGATGTTTTTACACTATGCATGGTTTATCATCTGTTTTGAGATTTGTGAATGTTTTGAAATATCATGCATATTGTTCTCACTGGATTTTCACCTTTGTTTCAGTTTAATTGTTATATTAATTTAGTATTATTGTATTAGTGTTATACTGTTAATATAGTTAGGTGTCATATAGTATTGATAACATAGTTAATGTATTATAGTTGTAAATATTAATGTTAGTATTAGAATTATTTAGGTGTCGTATAATATGCTTAGTGTATTATAATTAGTATAGTTGTCATATGTTAGTATGGTAGTTAGAATTAACCTAGGTTATATATTTTTAGTATCTTAGTTGGTAGTTAATATAATAGCTAGTTATCAAAACCTAAAAAATAAAATAGACAGCCCATTCAAATAAAATAAAGAATCCATTAGATATAATTAAAGTATATAGACTCCATTTTTTATTATACAAGGGCATGTTGGCCCATTTATAACCAAAAAAAACACTAATCCTTCTTTCTTTATACGCAGCTGAAGTAGGACCATTGGATCAAGGGGCTGATCCAACGGTGTAGATCATGCCAGCAAGGAGTTATAGTGCCACATCCCCATCACCATAGATCCAAGGGCAATCAAATGGCCCAAATCGCTCTAGAGCAAAGACGCGGATCATCACTCGCGCATGGCAGCCATGCACGCGACGTTTCAGCTCCGGCCGTTTATTCTGTCTTCTCCGGCGAATACCTGAGCTACTTCCACATCACTTTCACCACGAACCGTTCCTTGCTGGCGTCGTTTGAATCATCAGAAAGATGCAAACAAAGGAAAAAGGGTTAAATCCCCAAATTGGAGCCTAACAATTCAAGATAAAAACCAGAAGGGAATTAAATCCCTAAAATGAAGCCCTAGCTGGAACCAAATCAGAAGCAAAATGGAAAGGGGTAATCCCTAAATTGAAGCCTCAAGCAAAGATCAAGCAATCCGAATCAAATAGGAGATAATTCAGATGAAGAAAATAAGGGATTTGTGCTTAATGTTCAAGTATTTCTTGTACTATATATAGCACTATAAATCATTGACAACAAGAATAATCACACACACACAACAATTACATAAAACACACTAGATACATACAATTAGCATTCTGAAGTTGTAAAGTTAGCAAGCAAGGGTTGTAATCAAAGTTTCAAAGCAATAAGAGAAGCAAGTTTCTGGTAATATTTTCTACCTTTTCCTTTCTGTTTCGAATTTAAATAAAGGAAATGGATTGTTTTACCTTTGTTCTATTTGAAACGCCGTTGTGATTTGGCTTTGACGTAGCTCCGCTGAAAAAATACGATTTTAAGGTCGTTGGAATCTGGAAAAACTAAGGTTTTTGGAAAATTTCACAGGCAGTAACGGTGGCCGGTGCCGGTGGAAGGCGGCCAGCATGGTGGACCATCGTCGTGTTCTTTAGTTCATGAAGAACACGGATGAACTCGATAGAGAATTTAAAGGAGGAAAAGTTTGATCCAGTTGGGGAAAGTGTTATAAAATGATTTATGTTTATAACATTTATTATACATACTAACCCATTTGACCTGACCCGAACCCGGTTACAACCCGCGCCCTTCTTTCTCGGTTCTTATACCGCAGCACCTTTGTTTTCAATTGTTTCAATTTCATCCTTATTTTCTTCACTTCGGCACTAAATTTTAAATTGTTTTCAAATTATGCTTTACATTTGGTTTTCTTTTAATTTAGTCGATATTACAATTTTTTATATAAACAAAATAAATTGCCATTTTCTTTATTTTGTAATTATTTTGATAGTTAATTTAATTTAATTAAGTTTTTGTATGTATATATTTGTATGTGTGTTAAACTTTAAGAATAGGGACTTAAAACATAGAATAGAGACGTGTATGTTGTAAAACATTCTTCATTCTCAATAAAACACACTTAATTGTATTTAAACTTAATAGTTAAAAAAATGTATATATTTCTTTAGGGTTCAAACACTAAATTCTAAAAAACAATAACACACCTAATCTTCTCTCTGGTTTGTTTTAAAAAGTGAAAACTTAATTAATGCGGTGTCTTATCAAACGAGAATGACGGGTTAGCACCACGAGTGTTAGCGGTGATTAAAGTTCATTTCTCGAGCGATAAGGCTATTAAGATAGATTTACATTCACTTTGCGGACAAATAAATTGAAATTCTGTAAAATTGCAAATTCCAGTTTTTTTAAAAAAACACTTTTTGAAATCAATTAGGTACCAGTTTTTGGGTGTTGTGGGGGTGCTAACCCTTCCCCACACGTAACCACCCCCGAACCTATTTTCTTTTTTTTCCACGGACTAACATGTTATTTTGATAAATAAGACCTTTTTATCAAATTACCCTTTTTTAGAAGTGATCGAATCACACTTTTTTTAAAAAGATTGGTGGTGACTCCGTGTTTTTATATAGTTTTCCAAAACGTCAAAACTCCTATAAAAGGGTTGCGACAACTTGTCGACTTTGTTGGGGACATTTTGTTTTTTTAAAAAAACAAAAGAGGGTCAGGCCACAAATTGTTTTCAAATGTTTTTAGAAAAAGGAATATGCAAGTTCACAAAGGTTTTAATTTATTTTTCCGCTTAATGAATGTAATTCTATTTTACGCATTTTAAAATTGTTGCAAAAAGCTCTATTCCTGAACTCCACCCAATTGTTAAGTGGAGGGAAACGCTTTGCTCATGTTAGAATATTGATTTTCCGTATGAGCCTAGCAAGTACCTTCAGGACTCATATGCCTCATGTCTTCGTAAGGATACCGATTCTTCTAGAAGACATAAGAAGTGAGTCCTCTCGAGTTGAACTTGGTTCGTTTGAAACCTATAATGGGTGAGAACCAGGGGTCTTGCTACCCTTAGTAGGGTACATCAATGATAGTTTGGGTACCTTTTAGAACCCAAGTATTTGAGAACTTAGAGCCTACCCCAATAGAGCCATGCGGAAAACCTAGGGTTTTAGTAATAAGAGGAGATATGTCTTGGAGTGTTGGAATGTGTTGCCTAGAATTGTTTTTTTGAAATTATTTTGAACTCTTTGTGTTATCTTTATTTTAATATTCCTTTCCCTGGTCTTGTTGTTTTGCATATCCATTCATGCTACATCATTACATATTTAGAAGAGGTCGATTCTCTAAATCATTGCTCAACTTTGAAAAGCTCTTGTTATGGATGGAAGAATTTTGAAAAGTGAAGATGAGAATGCAAAGGTGCAACATTGGTCAGAGGTGAATCAACAGACATTTGGAGACAGTCTAGTAGATGATCATGAGACAGAGACTTCAGAATATGCCTACATCAGCATCAAACAGAACAATGTGCAAGAATTACGGGAAATCTGGGAGCACTTTGATTATGAGACTAAGTGGTTGTTCCATGAAGTTTATGGTGATATAGCCTATCTTTTGTACGTGAAGGCTGATGAACAGCTTCTGAAAGCCTTGGTTTAATTCTAGAATCCCGGGTATTGTTGCTTTACTTTTAATAAAGAAGATATGATGCCTACATTTGAGGAGTACTTAGCCCTTTTCAACCTGTTAAAGTGAATAAGAATTGGGTCTATGCCAAGCCTCCTAAAAACAAAAACCTACATGCAAAGCTTCAGGCGTTTGCTAGTATGAGTGATGGTTGGATTAAGGGGTTTATACAAAAGAGAGGAGGCACCTTTAATTTCCCTTGGTTAAGCATCAGAAGTATAATTTCGATTCATCCCGACAAAGAAAAGAGTGTTAATCTTTTGGCCATTGCAATTTATGGTTTAGTCATCTTTCCAAAGGTTCTAGGGAACATTGACGTAGCACTACTTGATTTTGCTTGAACAGCTAAAGAGATGAGTCAATCCAGTGCCAGTTGTACTTGCTGAAACTTTCATTTCCTTTAATGATTGTCGAAAAGTTGAAGGTGTCCGTTTTGGAGGATGTGCTCCACTTTTACAAGTTTGGACCCTTAGTCACTTCTGGAAGTGTCCAACATTAGCTTTATCAAATGTGTTTTCCTAAACATCTCACCAGTCCGAAAGTTCTTAGCAAAGGATTGGCCTGTTGCTAAGAAGAACAAATGGATTGATATATTTAGGGATCGTCATGGAGGGTTCCTTGGATGAGTCATACCAAAGTCCTATATAAATGTGGAGATTTCAACTTCCTAATGCTACTAGGTTTGTGGGGGGAATTGGATGTGCCCCTTTGCTAGTATCTCATTAGTTTGGGTCTCGGTAGTTCATCCCATTCACTATTGATCTGGGCTTATCAAAGTTCGAGTTTCAAGGAGAATTTAGACAGAAGGTTGAAACAATCAGTGATACATGGAACCACTATTATCACATGAAGTTAGAATCTGATAGTCATTGCATGTATACCTCGGACTATGATATTTTGAGGCATACAAGAGTAAATGACAAATTCATAGCACCGGCACTCGGTCAAGCCAAGTCACTAGAAGAAAACTTAAAGGTAGTCCCTACAGAAGCTGACGTCCTAAGAGAAGAATTAAGAAGGGCTAAGTTAGAGATAGAAGCTTTACAAGAGCAAAACCAAAGAGACAAGTTTGAGTCAAGCCTTGATGTTGAGAAGTATAAAGAAGAGATGGAGTGAGTATTGAAGATGTATGAAGACCTAGAAAAGAAGTTTGAGGTTCAAAGGGTTAACTTCCTCAAGCTCCATACTACTGTTCGAAATGCTGATCTAAGGAAGACTCTAGAATAGTGGAAGCAAGAAATCAAGCATGTTGTAGGGAAAGGAAATGAATGAGGAAGGCACGAGGTTGAGAAATATAGATGAGCCCTTGTTGAAGAGAAGAAGAAGGGTAAGCTGGAAACTAAAAATGGAAAAGACAAACGGGTTCAAGAAAGTGAGAAAGAAAGCGTGGCTACATGCAAAAGGAAGGCCCACGACAACAAGATTCGCTTATTTGAGTTGCAGAAAGCATACGATCAGACCAATACGAAGCTAAAGCAGACTCAGGCTTGTTTTGCTAAGTTGCAAGCCAAAATAGATGATCTGAACCACTCGTTGCACAGACTTCAGAATCATTACACCTATATCGAACTTCTGGCCTGTCTGAGTGAAATTGATACCTTAAAGAAATAGGTTGAAGGTATGGATAACATCATCCAAGAATATAGGATGAATATCCTAGTCCTTGAAGACATTGTTAAGGGAGGTAATGATTACTGGTTCACTTATCTTAGAGACATGGCTAGAAGATTTCAAGAACGAGATGAGTTCGATAGGACTGTCATTACCCAGATACAAGATGTGGCTCAACAAGTGGTGATGTTAGCTACTGAAGCTACAACTCTTTTTCAGTACGTCAGGCCAGTAGGAGAAGTAGGACTGAGGCTTATATGGCTCATTGAAGAAATCAAGGAACTAGAAGTTCAGGTTGAAAAATATTTGTAAATAAATTTGATGTAATAAGGACCATTTCATTTTTAATAAAAGGGTTGTTTCTTGAGCAGATGTTTCATGGAATTGACGGCCCTTCACTTGCATTCATGCATTTGCATTCCATTCTTCTTTGTTTCATAGCTTTTCTTTGCATTTGTGTTTACATTTGTGCATGCATACATGACATAATAAGAATTTAACTTAAATAAAATGACAGAAAAAATCAAAATAGCAAAAATAAATCACAAGTTCGGTACTCGATCTCAAGCCAGAGCAATGTAAGACAGAGTGATGGCATTAGAAAGCAACCATAAGAGCACCCAAGATAGATTAAACAAGCTGGAGACGGATCTGAAGCAACAGACAGAGTTAGTTCATCAAAAGACAATTGGTTCAATTATAGCCATGTTAGGCTTTAAGGACCCAAACACAGTGGAAGCTGGTGAGGAAGCAAATGTTGTGCCAAAATTTCAGGGGAAGGCCTTCTTTCATCCAGGCATACAAAAAGAAACTCAATCTTCTAAGGCTAAAATTTCTTCACATTTTGCTGAGGCCTCGGCTCTGAATGATAGGAAGATAAACTCTGAGAAGGTCATTGAGGTGTTTGATCTCGATGAAATTACCGACAAGGTGAAAGCTGAGAAGAAATGGGAGGATTGTTATGAGAAGTTGGAGGGAATGATTAAGTCTTTCCAAAAGGTATATATGGAGGAGTGGATGCCAAGGATTTAAGCCTAGTGACTGATATGGTAGTACCACCAAAGTTCAAGGTTCCTGATTTTGAAAAATATAACGGAACTACATGCCCTACAGCTATTCTAACTATGTATTGTAGGAAAATGTTGATGTATCTTGAGAATGAGAAGCTGCTTATCCATTGCTTTCAAGACAGTCTAGTAGGGTCAGCTGCACATTGGTACACGCAGCTAAGTTGAGTTAACATCAGATCATGGAAAGATTTGTCCAGAGCTTTCAGTGAGGAGTATAAGCATGTTTCAGACATGATTCCAACCTGTTTAGTTCTGTAAGGATTGGAGCAAAAGCATCGTGAGAGCTTCCGCCAGTACGCGAAAAGATAGAGAGATGTGGCTGCCCAAGTCCAGCCACCATTGCTGGATAATGAGATCACCCCAATGTTTGTGGAGACATTAAAGGGTTCTTCCTATGATCGTATGCGTAATCATGCCACAAAGAGTTTCACATACATGCTTATAAATAGAGAGTTAATCCTTGCAACCATGAAAAATGGAAGGTTAAATAATGGGGAAACAAAGAAACTATACAAAAAGAGAGACAATGAAGTAAACGCCACTAATGTCTACAACCCTAATTACTCAAAGAGGGTAGTTTTTAACAAGCCCAATGTCTCGACCACAACTCTAGCAGTCAAAAATCATTCGAAGAAAGAATGAAGATATCAAGGGAGCTCAAAACCATATTTTCCTCCTATTCCAATGACATATGCAGAATTGTTTACTGAACTGGTCAAATCCCAGATGGTGCTGCCAAGACATGTTCCCCCATTCTCACCACCATACCCACCATGGTATGATGAGAAGGCACAATGTGAATACCATGCAGGAGTTAAGGGACATACCATTGACAATTGCACTACATTCAAAAGGGTGGTGGATGACTTAAGAAAATCATGGATGTTATCATTTGATACGTTAGAAGATAAGGGAAACCCTCTACCAAATCATCGGAAGGCATGCGTTAATGCAATCACAGAGGAGAAGGATAAGTTGGTTAAGGAATGTGTTGCTAAAGTTAGAGCTCCCATGAAGTGGGTATGGGCTCAAATGGTGGCAATATGGATGTTGGAAGGAAGAGCCCAGAAACTAAAAACTGAGAATGGATCGTACTGTGAGTACCACATGAAGGAAGGACATGAGATTGATTGTTGCTTAGAGTTTAGGCAACTAGTTCAAGACAAAATGAATTATAAAGAACTTGAGTTCTTTGGAAAAGAAGACAAGAAATGCACGCTGGACATTTGTGCGTTAGAGGAGTCATCCTCTAAAAGAGACTATTCTGGAATGAAGCCTTTAGTTATTAAGGCTAAAATAAGAGTATGCGAGCCAACAAAGGGTGTAACCCCGTGGCTTGTAATTAAGGCACCGACCCCGTTTCCATACAAAGATAGCAAGCAGGCTCCTTGGAATTACGCTTGTGCGGTGGTAGCTCCAAGTGAAACATCTGTTCAATAGAAAGAAGAACTGGTTAATGAGGTGAGCCATTTTACTATGAGTGAAAGGCTCTATTCCTAGCTAATAGCAGAGGATAGAGATGCAACGCAAAGGAAAGCTTCTGCTGAAGAGCCTGAGAAAGAAGATAATAGATATTTCTTCAAAGAGAAATTCACAGCATATCACGAGCCTGTGAAGGAATCAGAAGCCCAAGAATTTTTGAAGATTTTAAAACACAGTGAATACAGCGTCGTAGAGCAACTCAACAAGCTTTCAGCTCGAATTTCTATGCTTTCTCTGTTATTATGCTCTGAGGGCCACCGTGAGCCCTTGTTAAAAATTTTGAACTGGACATTCGTACCGAAAGAAATCACAACCGATAAGATGGACATGTTAGTCGGTAAATCGTTGTCAATAACTTCATCTCATTCAATGATGAGGAAATACCAGGTGAAGGAATGGGATCGTGCAAGGCTTTACAATCACTACCAGATGTAAAGGACATATGTTACCTGGAGTCCTAATTGGTAATGGGTCGGTACTGAATGTTCTACCGTTAGCCACATTGAAGAAGCTACCAATAGACAGTTCTCATATGAGAACTTATCAAAATACGGTTAGAGCATTTGATGGAACTCAAAAGGATGTGTTAGGGAAAATTGCGGTGCCTTTGCAAATTGGACCAACGACCTTCAATGTTGAGTTTGTGGTCATGGATATAAGACCTAGTTACAACTGCTTGCTTGGGCAACCGTGGATTCATACAGTAGGAGCGATCCCATCTACTTTACACCAGAAGTTGAAGTTCATGATCGATGGTCAACTAATAACGTCGGTGTAGAGGAAGAAATCATTGCATCAGTAACCACTGATGCACCCTTTATCAAGATTGATGAGGGTGTGCTCGAGTGTCATTTCAAGACAATGGAGCTAGTCAATGCAACCTTTGTCATGAAGGGAGCAAGGTGCCAGAATCAGAATTATCAAACTATGTGAAGATGCAGGTAAATCAAACGCTTAAGAAAGAAGCTGAAATTGAGAAAGAGACATCAAGGAAGGTTGTATCCCGTAGTAATCCCAGCGAAAAAGGATCAGTTTGGCTTGGGCTTTAAGCCCAACAAATGGCAAAGAAGGGCCGAAATCAGAAAGCATCAAGAGAGAAGAGCTAGATTGAAGGGAGAGGAAATTGAGTGGGAACCAATAACTTTCCCTCCCCTAAGCCATAACTTTATATCTGGAGGCATGCAGGAACCAAGTGCCCCAATTAGGGATGAAGGAAAATGAGAGACTGTCCTATGTGAAGCATTTGAAAAGCTGAGTATTAATGTTGTGGTTGACGAAGAAGAAGAGAGTCGGTACCTGTCAATGATTCACCCTTGATCTGAGCTTGACAATTAGACTTCTGAAGAAATTCATGTAGTCTTTAATACATGTTCAGAGTAATTCTCAAAACCAACCCCTTTGCTCTAGGCCCGGAGACAATATAGGATCTTATGTAAAGCGCCTATGTCAAACTTTTTAATTCAAATTCAATAAAAGATGCATTTCCTCAAATCTTGTATGGAAAACTTTATTTTCTTGAATAAACCAAAACTTAATGAAAACCATAAAACATAAAAAACATTACATTCATTTTGTTTCTTCCCTTTGTATATATCTTTTGTCTATTCCTTTTTAGGTCTTCAGATATCATTGACATAAATGAATCCGAGTCTAACTTCAAGGTTGACTTCGAATTGCCTCTATGCTTGGAAGAAGTTGCAAATATTGACGACGATGAAGAATATGATGTACCCAGTGACATGCTGAAAATGATAGAAGGAGAGGAAAAACAGATTCTACCATATAAAGAAGAATTAGAAATATTAAACCTCAGAGCTGAAGAAGAAAAATGTGAGGTGAAGATTGGTACTACCATCACAGCCAAAACTAGACAAATTCTGATTGAGCTTTTGAAAGAATTTAAAGATATTTTTGCTTGGTCGTATCAAGATATGCCCGGCCTTGGCACCGACATCGTCATGTATAGGCTCCCTATAAAGGAAGGTTGTGAACCTATAAAGAGAAAGCTGAGAAGAATGAAGGCTGAAACACTCCTCAAGATTAGGGACAAGGTAAATAAGCAATACGATGCAGGATTCCTCGAGGTAGCTAAGTATCCAGAATGGGTGGCGAATATTGTCCTAGTACCGAAGAATGATGGAAAAGTACGAATGTGTGTTGACTATAGGGACCTCAATAAGGCAAGCCTTAAGGACAATTTCCCGTTCCCACATATTGACACTTTAGTCGATAATACAGCTGGACATTCACTCTTCCCTTTTATGGATGGTTTCTCCGGGTATAACCAGATTAAAATGTGCCCAGAAGACACGGAAAAGACAACTTTTGTGATGTTATGGGCAACTTTTTGCTATAGAGTGATGCCCTTTGGACTTAAGAATGCAGGGGAACCTATCAAAAGGCCATGGTCACCCTTTTCTATGATACGATGAATAGAGAAATAGAGGTATATGTCGATGGTATGATCGCCAAATCTCGATCTGAGGAAGAACATTTGGTCAATTTAGAAAAGCTCTTCCTAAGACTGAGAAAGTTCTAGTTGAAGCTCAACCCGGCTAAGTGCACCTTTGGGGTCACATCTAGGAAGTTATTGGGTTTTGTTGTGAGCAGAAGATGAATTGAGATCGACCCTGATAAGATAAGAGCCATACAGGAACTTTCCCCACCTCAAACATAAAAGGAATTTTGAGTTTTCCTGGGATGATTAAATTACATCGCATGCTTCATTTCTCAGTTAACTGATAAGTGCGATCAAATGTTTAGGTTACTCAGGAAGAACAACCAGGAAAAATGGGATGAAGAATGTCAAGCGGATTTGGAAAAGATTAAAGAGCAGTTGAGTAGTCCTCTAGTGTGGTTCCATATGTTTCAGGGAGACCATTGATCTTGTACCTAACGGTCTATGAAAATTCCATGGGTTGTGTGTTAGCACAACATGATGATACTGGAAGAAAAGAAAAGGCGATATATTACTTGAGCAATAAATTCACTGATTGTGAAACCAAATATTCGTCGGTTGAGAAATTATGTTGTGCTCTGGTCTGGGTAGCTAAAAGGCTAAAACAATATATTCTTTATCGCGTTACGTGGCTAATCTCAAAGTTGGACCCACTAAAGTTCATGATGGAAGCCCCAACCTTATTAGAAAGTTTAGCGCGTTGGCAAATGTTATTGTCAGAATTCGATATCCAGTATGTGAGCCAAAAAGCGATAAAAGGGAGTGCCATAACAGACTTTTTGGTAAGTCGCGCTTGTGATGACTATGAAGCATTAAACTTTAATTTTCCTGATGAAAAATTGATGTGTATCTCAGAAGATGATGAGGCTTCAACAGAGTCTTGGGTTATGAATTTTGATGGTGCAACAAATGTGTTAGAAAGAGGTATAGGGGCAATTTTGGTTTCACCGGAAGGAAACTATTACCCTTTTACCAGTCGTTTGAAGTCTTTCTGCAATAATAATATGGCAGAGTACGAGGCTTGTATAATGGGATTAAGAGAAGCTATAAGGAGGAAAATATGTACTTTAAGAGTTTTGGGGGACTCTGCATTAGTCATTTATCAGATACGTGGCGAATGGAAGTCAAAAGATGCTAAGTTGTTGGAATACCACAAGTTGGTCCTTGAGTTGACCAAAGAATTTGATGAGATCACTTTCAAATATCTCCCCAGAGAGGACAACCAAAGGGTTGATGCTTTAGCCACCTTAGCCGCCATGTTTAGGGTAAGTGAGGGTTCTGAGATGATGCCCATCAGGTTACATATACTAGACTCTCCAGCTCATTGTTATGATGTGGAAGAAGAGAAGGATGGATTCCCATGGTATAATGACATCTTGCAGTATGTAAAATTCCAGCAATACCCGCCGCAAGCTATAGAGAATGAAAAGAAAATGATCAAAAAATGGCATCAGTGTATGTCCTTGGAGGAGAATGTTTATACAAAAGAAGTCACGGTCAAAGGCTTCTAAGATACGTGGGAGCAAAAGAGGCTCAATTAATTATGGAAGAAGTTCATGAAGGAGTTTGCGGAACCCATCCTAGTGGTTTCACCATGGCTAGGAGGATCATGCGTCTTGGATACTATTGGTCAACCATGGAAGGATATTGCATCAACTATTCTCGCAAATGTCACAAGTGCCAAATCTATGCTGACAAGGTTCATACGCCACCTCAACCTCTTCATGTTATGATAGCTCCTTGGTCATTCTCCATATGGGCATTAATGTCGTCGGTTAGATTCACCTTAAGGTATCAAACGTGCATCGTTTTAGCTTGGTAGCTATTGATTATTTCACGAACTGGGTAGAAGCAGCCTCATATGCAAATGTCACCAGATCCACGGTTTGCAAATTTTTGAAAAAGGAAATCATTTGTTGATACACCTTTTTTGGGAGTATCATCACTGACAATGCCTCCTAATTTAAATAACAAGATGATAAATGGAGTCTGTGAGCAGTTCAATGTCAAACATCATAATTTTGTGGTATACCGTCCGAATATGAATGGGGCAGTGGAGGTTGTGAATAAGAATTTTAAGAGGATTATTGCAAAAATGATTGATACCTATAAAGATTGGCACGAGAAGCTACCGTTTACCTTATACACTTATCAAACTGCAGTAAGAATTTCCACTAGGGCAACACCTTTCTCATTGGTATATGGAGTAGAAGCTGTGCTACCCATTGAGGTTGAAATACCGTCGCTCTGTGTCTTAATGGAAGCGAAATTAGAAGAAGCATAATGGATGTAGGCAAGATATGACCAGCTTAATCTGATTGATGAAAAAAGGTTAAAGGCGTTGTGTCGTGGGCAAATGTACCAAAAAAGGATAATAAGGGCTCACGAGAAGAAAGTTTGCCCAAGAGAATTCAAAGAGGGAGATTTAGTGTTGAGGAAGAAGCAGCCAGTCCAAAGCGATTCTCGAGGAAAATGGCACCAAATTAGGAAGGACCTTACATTGCAACAAAGGTCTTCTTAGGATGAGCGTTAATTTTAGCCAAAATGGATGGAGATGAACTCCAAAGCCCGATAAATTCAGACTCGGTTAAAAAGTATTATGTTTGAAGAAAGAAGAAAAAAGAAAGAAAAAAGAAAAAAAAAAAGAAAGAAGAAAAAGAAAGAAGAAAAGAAAATAAAAGAAAAAGAAAGAAAAAAAAGAAAAGAGAAAAAAAGAAAAGAGAAAAAAAGAAAAAAAAGAAAAAGGAAGAAAGAAAAAAAGGGGGTTCAAAATGAAAACCCGCAAAAGGCATTTTGAAACCAAATGAGAATCTGAGTTGAAAACCTGTAAAGGGTAGCTCGGATAATTTGCAAAAAGTAGTCCTTCCACAAATCGATCTTGGGGATTCCATACATGGAAGTTTCATATCTTTCCACATAATCATTGTTTTCAGGGTCTGCTCAGCGTAGTTGACATTCAAGGCATCTTGCAAAGTCATGACATGAGGAGTTTTGGTTTCTAATATCTGAATGCTTATTCTTTTCCTCGTAATTTCTTTTCATGTTTGTAACAATACTAATAAAATTATGTTGTGTAGACCTTTTCTTTTCCTCCTTTGACATCTTTCCATAAAAGCATCTTGCATTGAAATGAGAATTAAAATTTGAGCAGCAAACTTACGAGGAAATTCAAGATGGAAATAGGTTTTACTGCAAATCTATGTGGAGGACCCTCAAGAGATGCTTTGACATTACCTTAAGACAACATGTTGCAAAACAGAGATGCTTACACGAGATAAGTTGTTTTCTATAACAATGAAAACAATTTTACAGACATTGGAGGAAATAGTTAAAGATATGAGATATTGGAAGAACATCAGGATTCTAAGAAGCCTTTCACTGAACATTGATGTATCAACTACACTGATAACTTGACAAAGGTTAAAAGAGTGTTGAAGAATATGAGGATAAAGTCGGTCCCTCCAACTAGAAGTACAAGAAAACTAGATTGAGCGAGCAAATGTGCAAAGATCATATAATGGCAAATTTTTTAAATCAACATTCTTTTGCACAAACTCCCTGAGTTTTTCTTCAAGTTCAAGATTTGTTTTGGAAAACAATTCATTTTCAATTTTCAACTTTGAAAGCAACTTTTTGTTTTTAGAAAGTGAAACCTTGAATCCAAAATCATATTATCATAGGCTTCTTGTAACTCATCAAAAGTATATGAATTTGAGCAAGATGAGTTAGAAGTTACCTCACCCTCATGGAGGGTAATTAAGCATAAGTGGGCTACCTCATTGTCTGTGGAGTATTCCTCATCACTCTATGTTTCCACATATTATTTCTTTGAAGATGATCATTTATCGTTGAAACGAGGGCAAACGTATTTGGTATGCCTCGTCTCCTTGCATTCATGGCTCTTTTGGGGATTCTTCATCTTCTTATTCGATTCATGTTTGGATTTTTCTCATTTCGGTCTTCATGAACTGGGTAAACTTCTTGAAGAGATAAACCATATCTTCATCTTCACTTTCCTCCTCACTTGATTCTTCATGTTGGCATTTGGAGGATTTAAGAGCAACGACATTTAGATCTTCGATTCCTTACTCTTTGATCTTCTTCTCCTTCTCCCTTCTCAAGGTTTTAGACATCAATTCATGGGTAAGAAGGGACTCAATTAGCTCATCAAGTTTGAGCTTCTTTAAGTTCTTGGCTTTAATGATAACCGTCGTTTTGCCTTCTCACGATTCAGAAAGTGAGTAAATCAACTTATGAACGAGTTTGTCTTCTGAAATATTCTCTCTAAAACCTTTGAGTTGATTGACGATTGTTAAGAATCGGTCGAACATACTCTTGATGTCTTCATCCGGGTTTATCTTGAAGTTTTCATATTCGAGGTTGAGTAGACCGATCTTCGTCTCCTTCACCTCGTTTATTCCTTCGTAAGTGACTTCAAGCTTATCCCATAATACCTTGGCACTCTCACAAGAAAACACCTTTGCATATACATCTGGGCCTAAAGCACAAAAGAGAAAGTGCAAGGCCTTGCAATTTAGCTCCATCTTCTTGTGATCATTCACACTCCATTCCACCTTGCTTTGTTGTGGCACAAACGGTCCATCGGTGACTACATCCAAAAGATGGTAGTCCTTTGCTCTTATAAAGAACATCACTCTATTCTTCCAATAGGAATAACGTTGACCGTTGAAGAAGGGTGGCTTATCAATGGATTACGCCATGGAAACCGGTTGATTGTTTGGTTGATCGACCTTTCCAGGAATGCCTCAATAGGATGTTAATCCTCTCAATTGAGCCTCGCTCTAATACCAATTTGGAGCCCGATGTCCCTCAACCGTTTTACTTGCCAAGTGGTGGACAAGTGGAATTTTGGGTGTTTGTGGTGGAAGCAAAAGATAATCAAAATTGACACAAGATTTAGGGTGGTTCGTCTTTCTAACCAAAGCCTACATCCACCACCTTAGCTTCCTACTAAGGATTTCACCAATTCACTAAGAATTTTCCCCTTTTCTAGGCTAAGAAGGCAACCATTTACAACCTAGACTCACTCACCATGTCAAGCATCCAAAACTCACAAATCGAGCTTTGGGAAACCTCTCTAATAAGAGAATTAGAAGCAAATTGGAAATCCATCTTTTAGGTAGATGTTTTCACTCTAAAGCAGTCACCCAAATCCTAATACTTTTGAGCATACATTGACAATTAAGCTCACAAGTATATGTCTATACAAGGAATGAGAATTTTGCACTAAGACATGTTTTTGATCATATGATTATTGACTTGTGGATCATTAGTCTTCTATAGATGCTTGGAGGTCCCTTTTATCTTCCCAATTGAGTTTCTAGCCGTTAGGGATTTTATTTCCCACAATAAATGCAGTTCTAGAGCTGATCATATCAATACGTGGGTAGCCATATCGGTACATGTTCTTTAGAAACTAGTCGTTGAGCTCTTTCTAGCTTGTGTGTATCGATACACTTAAGAGTGTATCGGTACGACCTGCAATTCAAATAGCCGTTGGGAAAAAGCCGTTAAGGGTAGTTGAAACATGGATCAGTACGCTACAAAACGTATCAGTACGAACCCTCTCCATATCGATACGACCAAGCTTGTACCGTTACAAGTTTTGGCTATTGGAAAATTACTATAGCTTAAACCTTTAAGTGTATCGATACGGGATATACCATATCAGTACGTGCTTGTAGAAACTCAAGTTTTTCTACTTTAAAACAGTTTCAAAGCATTCTAAAACCTTTTTAAAACTCATCAAACATAATTTCAAGTTGTTTGGACTCAAAATTATTTTTGAAAATTTTCAATTTAGTCCAAAACTATTTTTCAATTATTATATCAAAACAAATATCCTAACAATTTATCCAGATATGTCGCGGCAATCATCTTCGGTAATTCCTTTAGTTTCTGTCCCTACTTGCCACGAAAATCCGTCCTATATGGAATAATGCAAATTATTAACGATTTCTCCACAAAAATCAACAAAATATGACACCCGGCTCGCTAACCAAGGAAACTAGGAAACTATGCATAAATGATTAACAATGCAACTGAAATGAGCCTAAGTCAAACAATAATATGAGTAAAAAGGGTAGAAAATAAACTACTTTGACACACTTAATACTCGTCACTGCATATGTCGATGTCAGTGGCTGGTTTAACACTCTTATGCAAAACGTAAATCAGATCCAACAATTAAAGCTTAAGAAAAAGCTAACATGGATATATATTAAACCAAGAAAATAGTTTAAACAAGTTCATGAAGCTCCAGGAAATTAAACCAACGTCGATACGAGCTCAAAATACAAAGTAAATCTCCAAAAACATTAAAATAGAAAATAGTTTCAGAAAACAATATATTTCCTCAATTCAGCACTTGACTCCTTATTTCTTTGGATAGATCTGCCTCACTTCACTTTGGATCTCCAAAAATAAGCTTAAGCCATCGTGGGAGTAGGGAGAAAGCTCAGGGTTGAAGATGATACAAAAAATAGAAATAGCATGACTCTCTCTCTCCTCCGAAATAGTCCTTTTAGAGGCAACCCAAGAAAGGACACTTGTCCTACAGATTATTTATGTTCCCATCGTCATACAAAATTTGTTGCAACAAACTAGACAACTGACATATTCGTCCTTATCCTCAAGCAAGCTGGACAGGTGTTAGATGTAGTTTCTAACTGGCTGTAGTGGTGGAAACTACCTTTGCAGGGACATTAGCAATGTAGGGACAACAAGGCAAAAATATGCAGAAATATACAAGACACGAGCCACTGGAACTAAGTTAGAAAAAATGCATAAATAGACATGAAAATGCATAAATGAATGCAATGGATACCAATGTGGAGACAATAAGACCAATAAATCAAGGGAAAATCCATGCTCTTTAAAAAGCTATCAAACTTCTTACGACAAGAGGCAAGATAGGCAAGTTTTTTTGTTGAGGAGTCCACTGATTTTTACCCTTCACTAGACTGACTAAATGAGAGTAGATGGCCATTTGGGTAGACACTAAGTAACATGGATCCACATGTCTCGGTCCTTTGCTCAATCAACAATATAACAGAAATGGCATGGATGCATGGGATGCCTGCGTAGAAGAATAACTGATTATTATGTATACGCATTATAAATAAAAAATTATTGTAGGACAAAAAATATAAGTGTAACTTAACCTATTAGTTCCCATTTTTGACATGAGCAAGTTCGTTCTTGGATGTTAATAGAATGTTGGTCTAAAAGACCACATGAAACATGGTAAATTAATCGACTAGCACGTACGGGCCAACATCTATATAACACAAACAATAAATAATAAGTGTAAAATGACCAAATTAAAAACATAAGCATATGTACAAGTTTTAAAACAAAAAACCTATGAGACTGTGTTATTGCATTTTCCAACTTTTTCTAAATTATAAGACATAGAGGGCTAGTTAATTTCTCGGGTTCATCCCTCTTTTCTGCAATTCATTGCATCAATTTTGATCTTATTGACTCCACCTAAGTAATAATTCCTTTGTCTCTATCTTCAAGTATTATCTACGCACCAAAACAGAAAGTGTGTCTAACTAAGAATGAGTTTATGAAACTATTCATTACATAAAATTTAGCAGGGAAAAGTAGAATGAGTAACCTTACTAAAAGACTCACAATAATTGTTTAAATGTACGTCTAACTTAGATCTGAAGGGGGAGCGAGACTTTTTCCAATGCCTAGAGTGTTTCCCTGACAAAAATATGTGTTTTATACTTGATAAACCCTGCACAGTAATTTCAAAACAAGCTTGTTAGTCATAATTATGAAATAAAAAATGATTTACAAAATTTAATAACTATACCTCTAATTTTGCCATGGTTGTAACGCCCCAATTTGGGCCTAGGAGTTTCTAAGTTGACTAGACGGTCTAGCGGACCGGGATTAAAGATTCGAGTCAGATTCGGGATTTAAATCGAAATAAATATTTCTGGTGTGAGAAAATATCTAAAAATCATTATTTAATATATTGATATTTTTGGTAAATTCAATTTTGGAAAATGGAATTTAGAAATTGGACATTTTTGCTAGTGACCGAAATGTAAAGAAAGAACTATTTTTAGTGACTATTTTGAAAAAGGGTCAAACCTTAGAATCCTTAAGAAAACATTTTACCTAATGTTTTAATCTGATTTTCCTCTTAATTGAGATTATTTTTAATGAGTTTTAATTAAAGAAATTAAAGGTGAATTAATTAAGGATGGTGGTTACTTCCTAAAAATCACTTTTGATGTAACTTCTTTTCTCAAAATTTTCTCTCAACTTCTCTTCAGCCAAAAACTTTCTTTTGCATCAAAAATTTGAGGTAAAGTTCTTAATTTCTTAAACCTTTGATTTCTAATGGATTCTTCAATCTTGTTTTCCAAAATCTCATTGTCTTTCTTTGTTTTTCAAGAGTAAACATCCACTTGAGAGGAAATTCACTCATTAGAGGTAAGGTTCGTCCTTCTCCTCTAATGAATGGTTCTTTATTAAAAAATACCAATTATTTGATCCTTGTTTAATATTTTCTAATGCGTTTTAATGATTTAATTGTGGAAATTGGTTATCAAGGTTTAATTAATGAGATTAAGGGATATTCATTTTAGATTTGTTTTGTTGAGTTATTGATTGGTTGTAATCATGATTTTGATGTTTTATAATGTTAATAAGTTGGTTTTAACATTGACATTCTGAAATCAAGTCAATATCTAATTTCCTAGGTTGCTAGTGATGTGTTTTGGAGAGTTTTGGGTGTTTTATGAATGCTATAGGTATAAAGATGGTACTAGGTTATTTCTAGATGGCAATTGAAGTTAATCGATGGATTAAATCTTTAGGTTTTGGATGGTTTAAGTTTGGAAGATGTTTAGTGTTGTTTTCGGTTGTTGTGAATTAATGTAGCTGAGTCTTAGAATGAATTTTGATGCATTGAGTCCTCTGTTTTTGTGTGGTTAAATCAGGGGAGGTTTATCCTCAAGTTTTTGGCACCTTTTCAAAAGCTTTAGAGGAGTAGTTCGCATTAGTGAACAAGGTTTTGCAAAGTCGGTGAATGAGAACGTGGATTTCAACTTTGAAATGGTTTAAAGGTTATTTTGAGAGTTTAAATTAAGTTTGAAGCATTGGTTTAAACTCAGAAGTAAGTATGATGAGATTTTTCCCTTGGTCGTGCTTTGGCGAAGTTGATTTTATGCTCTTCTTTTGAAATACATGGTACCTACTGTTTAAGCATATTTTAAGTATGTTTTATACTTATTTTTTATCATATATTGATGATGGATGCATTGGGAAAATGATCCATGTAAGTATGTGGAATACTCATAATGCATGGTTTAATATATTGGAAATTGTTTTGATGTTGCATATAAAAACAGTGAGATGCATGATTAATAATGAATTATATTGACAAGTGATGTAGTTTAAAATGTTATCGGATATAGTTGGCCGACCATAGGATTGATGATGCACTATAAAAACACATCAGGTGTTGAGGGGTTTATGTGTATCGAATACTCCACCACGAGTACCCTAATGGTTGAGGAGTTATATGGTACTAAAAAGTCTCGTTAGTGGATTATGCATCTAACCGATGATTGGGTTATGATGGTACCTGGTTGTGAATGTGCTTTGAATTCCGATTGAGATTGCATGAATTGTTGAGAAGATACTTATTGAATCTATGTATCTGATGTAATATTTTGTAAAGTGGAACTTGGTTTAAAATCACTTGAAAGCCAATACAATTGATAATGTATCATGTTGATGGATTATGTTGTATAATGTTGATTTATACATGTTTACTCGTTAAGCCTTGCATGTGGGTTGTTATGCATGAGAAAGCTTAAATTGAGGGTTAGCAAATGGGATTTATCTGTTGATCCATGATACATGTTGCATATGATTTAATATGCATTTTTTGGAAATATTAAGTGCATAGTTTGAAAGGGATGATGTTTTGAAAGGATGTTTAAAACAATGAACTCTTGTGAGTTGGAAACCGGTTTTAAATGCATTGATGGTGTTGTGTTTTGAGCACTCCCCACTAAGCCTTGTGTGCTTACACTATCTTTCTCCATTAATGCAAAGAGTTAAGGGTTGGAGGCAGCAAGCAAACGAGGGAATTACAAGGACTTGAATAACTCAAAAGTATGGTTTTTGAACTAGACTAGTAGTAATAAAGGCAATGTGGTTCATTGTTGTTTGGGAGGGTTATTTGCTAAACTCCTTATTTGTGCAAGCTTATAATGTTGTTGTGGTGTTGTATGAGGCTTTATATGGTTGGTTTTGATGTGGATTTGTGTTTTTAGATGGTTGGTTTCTAGGAAGCAGGCCTCTAGAATCGTGTTTGAAGTATGTAGCTTTGTTTTGATCACGTTTCCTTGATGTTCTGACATGGTTTGATCTTTAGTTAAGTGGTTACATGTTTATGGATAGTTAAGGCATGTTTGAATCCATGATTGTATGAAAAAACCAGTAAAATGGAACATTCTAGGTCAGGACGTACTGATACACGGGGACTCGTATCGGTACGAGTAAGCTAGAAAATGGCCTTGGATTGGTACACTTAAAGTCGTATTGGTGCGGGATTTAGCTACTGGAAATCAACTTTTCGTAACCGAGACCGCGTACCTATATGCCTTGCTCCTGTACCAGTATGACCCTGTGTAATGAAGCCCCATGTACCAATACGGGCTCCCTTTAATTCAGTTAATGTGACTCCTGAAGTTTCTAATTCTTTCATTTTGTTCCATGATGTTCTTGAATGTAATTGTATGAGTTTGGATTATCGTTTTGAGCTGGAACTTGACAAGCAAGCATATAATCTGATTAATTAAGGTTTGGTAACTTGAATTTTAATTAAATCCTCGTAAATTTCCATATTTTGCATTTTAGGTATAATTAGATGTCTAAACGATGCCCGATTTAGTGGTGATTTCACCTGCTGCCAGCATGCTCCCTATAAAATGTAATGTTGCATCTAGAAAAGATAAAAAGAAAAAAGACCTAAGTTTAGTAAATCGTTTCGGTTTTGTTTTAGAAAAACCCCAATGTAGCTCGCTCGATTTAGTTTGGCATCTAGGTCGGGTCGAGGGGATTACATTTGGTGATATCTAAGCCAGGTTCGCGATATGTGGGATGAGATTATGATTGTTGGAATGTTGTTATTGGTTGATTATTGTTGTTTTCTATGCATGGTGATTGTTTATATGTCCGTTGGTTGACATATGCTATGTTAGGGGATATTTGTGGGACACATTGTGTAACACTCCCTTCTCGACCTAGTAGAGAACCGTGTCGGAAAGTGCCACCAGAAAACATATCGGAGATTTGGAAGCTTAATCAAAGTACGAAAACTTATTTGGATCATTTATTAACCTCTTTTAAGGCTTAACAGAATTATCTTATTAAGACTTACACAATTCGGGATTAATTTTAACCCTTTTTTATCTTAGGGACCAAATTATAATTTTTACAAATTAGAGGTCCTTATTGGGATTTATTTTTACTAGACTACAATTAAACTTCCCAATTATTAACCTGTTAAGTTTTGTTGCTAACGAAGGCCGTTTACCTATCCAATTAGGCCATACAAGTTTTAGTGACCATTTTATAAACTCCTTAAAATTGATTATTATACCTTTTAACAGAATTAACTAACTCCGTACCGATACCCTTAGGTCTGTATCAGTATGTCAGGGTAAATTTTTGAGTTTTTAGATTCAAGGATAACAACCCGTATTGATACACCTAAGCTCGTATCGATACGCATCGACTAAGGTTGACCCGTTTTGGTACAGCCTACAACCGAATCGATACAATTTAATTTTAAGACCTTACTGTCCAAATCAGTATCAAAACACCCCCTTCATGTATCGATATGCCTTGTTTTACTTAGTCTAATTATGCAAGGCCGTATCATACGCCATTACACGTACTAATACGCTTGCCTTGTAATGACAGATTTTATCTGGTTTTTAATTAATTTGACCTATTGAACGTTGTCCAAACTTAACCAAATTTTATCAAAAATTCTAATATCTATATTTTTAATAGCATACAAATTATTAAGGTGTTTCAGATCCATTTACCTAGTTTCCACCTTTTAGCACATTTAAGCTCATCTTACTAGTTTAACCAATTCACAAACATACCATATTTGCTATTATTCAATTGGTCACCTTTAGGCTATTATGCACGCACCAAAAAGCACATACATAACATGTTTAAACCATATGTCACCTTACTAGGAGTTCAAGATAAAAGATGAGCATACATATGATTTATAGGAGTGACTTGCAACCGCAACACACGATCAAAGGCCGGAATTCTTTAAGATCCTCAAATACATGAGACGCGCAAATGTTAGGCTTACATAGCCTAGTGAGGTAGTTATAACAAATGCAAATATTGGTGAACAATAGGAACATCATAGCAACATGCCTGAATGACATATTTGGTGTACAAGTCACACTTGTATCTCATGCTTAATTCAAGTAACACATTTCCATATTCAAATTACATACCATAATCCCATATCATCTCCTTTTGGTCATATAACAATATATTTAAGCCAAAATCATATTTCCACATAACAATTACAAATCATAGAAACATATCATTTCCCTTGGACATGGTAACCCATGGATAAGTGGATTCCCCTGTACACCACACATATCGAAAATAAGTAGTAGCCTTGAGTCGTAGCTCCGAATAGTCCTTTACACAATACATCCTTATTTCACCACACATATAGGTCGTTGCCCTGGACCGTAGTCCAATCCCTTACTTGGTGAGCTCGAATAACCATATGGCATGCCAATTTTATCCAATTTCCACAAATGTCCAAGTTCACAATATCATCATCAAACTTACCATTGTGCCCGTAGGCCATACCATATCAAATCATAAATTGAGCCTTAGCTCCAAATTCATAGCATAGAATAACCATATCATATCGGATAACATATCATGGTATGATCACAACATATCAGATGAAATACATATGCTCGTAGACATGTTAAAGCAATATGAAAACTTACCTTGCTTACCAATAGCACCACACATATGCTTGCTCTACTTGAGCCCTTAATCAAATGCAAACATAATCACAAAGCAAATGCAACAGGATGGCACACAACTACACTCACCTTGATTCCAAAGCTTTCAAGGTTCCCGAATTACGATTCCTTTGCTCATAGCTTTGGTTGAAGATGATGAATTGATTTCCTCCAACTCTTGAGCTTGATCAAATTTAAACAATGCTTCAGAATTAAACCTATAAGCTCACAAACGTTTTGCAAGCTCATCAAAGCTCGTAAACAACATCAAAACAAGAAAAACAATCTACTAACACATGGGCTTGACTTAGATGTTCAAAGTTTAATTCTTGAAATTACTTCTCAAAGATCAAAGGAATTGTTGAATCGATAAGGGGGTTTCACTCATCGAGTTATAGGCTTTCAAACGACGTATTGGAATCGATCAAAGGTTGAGGATTTAATCGAGGTACTTACTTAGCTTGAGGTTCAAGACAACAATGGTGGTGCTTGCTTGTTGGATGGCAAAGGGTGAGTTTAGCCTTCGAGAGATGATGGAAAAAAAGATGAAGCTTCCCTTCAGTCTTTTATTAGGGAACTTATCATTTAATCACTTTTCACCTATCCAAGGACCAATAGGGTGCTTTTCTCTAAGCAAGGGAAAGCTTATTTAATTGTTTCTATCATTTCATCCATTTTTTCCCAATTCTAGGCAATCAATAGTTATTTGTTCCCTTTTCAGAGTCATCCCACGCAAATGTTAGGCCTACATAGCCTAGTGAGGTAGTTATAACAAATGCAAATATTGATGAACAATAGGAACATCATAGCAACATGCCTGAATGACATATTTGGTGTACAAGTCACACTTGTATCTCATGCTTAATTCAAGTAACACATTTCCATATTCAAATTACATACCATAATCGCATATCATCTCCTCTTGGTCATATAACAATATATTTAAGCCAAAATCATATTTCCACATAACAATTACAAATCATATAAACATATCATTTCCCTTGGACATGGTAACCCATGGATAAGCGGATTCCCCTGTACACCACACATATCGAAAATAGGTAGTAGCCTTGAGTCGTAGCTCCGGATAGTCCTTTACACAATCCATCCTTATTTCACCACACATATAGGTCGTTGCCCCGGACCGTAGTCTAATCCCTTACTTGGTGAGCTCGAATAACCATATGGCATGCCAATTTTATCCAATGTCCACAAATGTCCAAGTTCACATATCATCATCAAACTTACCATTGTGCCCGTAGGCCATACCATATCAAATCATAAATTGAGCCTTAGCTCCAAATTCATATCATAGAATAACCATATCATATCGGATAACATATCATGGTATGATCACAACATATCAGATAAAATACATATGCTCGTAGACATGTTAAAGCAATATGAAAACTTACCTTGCTTACCAATAGCACCACACATATGCTTGCTCTACTTGAGCCCTTAATCAAATGCAAACATAATCACAAAGCAAATGTAACAGGATGGCACACAACTAAACTCACCTTGATTCCAAAGCTTTCAAGGTTCCCGAATTACGATTCCTTTGCTCATAGCTTTGGTTGAAGATGATGAATTGATTTCCTCCAACTCTTGAGCTTGTTCAAATTTAAACAATGCATCAGAATTAAACCTATAAGCTCACAAACGTTCTCCAAGCTCATCAAAGCTCGTAATCAACATCAAAACAAGAAAATTAATCTACTAACACATGGGATTGACTTAGATGTTCAAAGTTTAATTCTTGAAATTACTTCTCAAAGATCAAAGGAATTGTTGAATCGATAAGGGGGTTTCACTCATCGAGCTATAGGCTTTCAAACAGCGTATTGGAATCAATCAAAGGTTGAGGATTGAATCAAGGTGCTTGCTTATCTTGAGGTTGAAGACAACAATGGTGGTGCTTGCTTGTTGGATGGAAAAGGGTGAGTTTAGCCTTCGAGAGATGGTGGAAAAAAGATGAAGCTTCCTTTTAGTCTTTTATTAGGGAAATTATCATTTAATCATTTTTCACCTATCCAAGGACCAATAGGGTGCTTTTCTCTAAGCAAGGGAAAGCTTATTTAATTGTTTCTATCATTTCATCCATTTTTTCCCAATTCTAGGCGATCAGTGGTTATTTGTTCCCTTTTCAAAGTTATCCCACGTGAGGGAGGCAAGCAAGGAGGTGACTAAGCACCATACTCTTTATTTCCTTCAATTTGGGCCTTAAAATATATTTTTACAGAGGGTCATATCGATACACTATATAGTCGTATCGATACGCCTAGGCTAAACCGGTAAGTTAGTTATGGTCGTTAGACCATATCGATACTGGTATCACCGTATCAATACGCTTGACTTATTTTTAGCATTTCAGCTTTGAATTTCTTACAAAAAGGTCTTTGTCTCAATTTAATACCCTACAAATTCATTGATTACAAAATTGGGTCAAGGATCATGAAATTGGACTTTGGCATATCTGATACAGTATTTCTGATCATCAGAGCCTTATTTTGACTATGCCGGTTTTCGGGATATGACAACTCTCCATCCCACCTTAAGAAAAATTGTCCTCGAATTTTCACTCTAGTTGAACATATAGGGGTACTGTCTCTACATCGTCTCTTCTGGTTCCCACGTTGCTTCTTCAACCGAATGACTTCTCCAAAGGACTTTCACTAAGGGCACAAACTTATTACAAAGTCTTTTAACCTCTCGTACGAGGATCTGTACAGGTTCTTCCTCATGCTTCAGATTAGACTGAATCTCCACAGACTCTAACTCGATCACATTAGAAGGATCTGACCGGTACTTTTGTAGCATAGATACGTGAAAGACATTATGAATTAGACTTAACTCTTTAGGAAGAGCTAATCGGTAAGCAACATGTCCAACTTTCTTGATCACTTCGAACGGTCTAATGAAACAAGGACTCAGTTTCCCCTTTTTTCCAAAACAAAGTATCTTCTTCCATGGAGATACTTTAAGGAAAGCTTTCTCGCTGACCTCATACTGAATATCCCTTCTTTTTAGATCAGTATATGCTTTCTGTCAGTCAAATGCAGCTTTAAGCTGATCACGGATAATGGTCACTATTTCTTTAGTTTCCCAAAGTAAGTCAGAGCCTAACACTTTGCCTTCACCAAGCTCGATCCAACAGAGAGGGGTTCTACATCTCCTCCCGTAAAGGGCTTCGTAGGGTGCCATTGGGATCGAGGCTTAGTGGCTATTGTTGTAAGCAAATTCCTTCAAAAGCAGGGATTTCTCCCACGTATTCCCGAAGTCAATAACGGAGGCTCAGAGCATATCTTCCAGAATCTTAATAACCCTTTCGGATTAACCATCGGTATGAGGATGGAAAGCAGTGCTTAGGTGCACTCGGGTTCCCAAAGCCTCTTGTAGGGTCCTCCAAAATCGAGATGCAAAGCATGGATCACAATCGGAAATAATGGACATAGGAACTCCGTGTAAACGGATAACTTCTCGAATTTACAACTCAGCAAGCTTAGGCAAACTGAAGTCTATTCTCACCAGAACGAAATAAGAAGATTTGGTGAATCGATCCACTATGACCCAAATAGCATCATTCCTCTTCTGTGTTACCAGCAAGCCACTTACGAAGTCTATCGTAATATGTTCCCATTTCCATTTTGGAAGTTTAATGGGTTGCAAAAGACCAGTAGGCACCTTGTACTCGACTTTAACCTGTTGGCAAGTCAAGCACCTAGCCACAAAGTCCGTGATCACACTTTTCATGTCGGACCACCAGTACAATTCTTTTAGATCCTTATACATCTTGATAGCTCCAGGATGGATAGAAAAAAGGCTCGAATGAGCTTCATTCAGAATTTGATCTCGAAGATCATCATCATCGGGGAAACATATATGGTTCTGAAAATACAACAAACCTTCAAAATTCATAGCAAAGTCAGGATCTGGCTTATCCTTGATCTTTTCAATAAGAGTCTGCAATTCCTCATCAGACTCCTAGAGGGCTTTGATTCAAGAAACAATGGTTGACTGAACTCTCAATCCAACTAACAACTTGCCACATTTCTTGAGTCGAAAGTGACATTCAAACATCTCAGGGAGGGAGTGGGCTTCCGACTAAGAGCGTCAGGCATAACATTGGCTTTACCAAGGTGGTAGTCAATAACCAAGTTGTATTCCTTCAAAAGCTCCATCAACCAAAGTTGATGGAGATTCAACTCCTTCTGAGTCAGAAGATATTTTAGACTTTTGTGATCTGTGTACAAATAACACTTCTCACCGTAAAGGTAGTGCCTCCAAATCTTTAAGGCAAACACAATAGCAGCCAATTCTAGATCATGTGTTGGATAGTTTAGCTCGTGTGGTTTAAGCTAACGTGAAGCATAGGCTATGACTTTTCCTTCTTGCATCAACACACAGCCTAATCCCATGTGGGGTGCATCATTGTATACGGTGAAGCCCTTGCCTGACTTGGGTTGCACCAAGACAGGGGCATGGGTTAGGACTTGCTTAAGCAGATCAAAACTTCTTTGTTGTTCCACTGTCCATATGAAAGGGGTATCTTTACGGAGAAACTTTGTCAAGGGTATAGAAATCATCGAGAATCCCTTAACGAATCTACGATAGTAGCCTGCAGGGCCCAAAAACCTATGAACTTCTTTAACATTCTTTGGAGGAATCTAGTCAAGGATTGCTTGAATCTTTTTTGGGTCAACTTGAATTCCCGAATAAGAGAACACATGTCCCAGAAAGGATACTTTAGATAACTAGAATTCATACTTACTAAATTTAGCATACAATTGTTTCTCCCAGAGAGTCTGAAGCACAATCTGAAGATGTTCTTCAAGAGTGGTTGTATCTTTGGAGTCATCTATGAACACAACCACAAATCTATCTACATAGGGCTGGAACACACGGTTCATCAAGTCCATGAAGGTTGCAGGTGCATTGGTAAGCCCAAAAGGCATTACCAATAACTCATAGTGGCCATATCTAGTTCGAAATGCAGTCTTTGGAACATCAGACTCCTTCACTTGCATTTGATAGTATCCAGATCCTAAATCTATCTTAGAAAAGATAGAAGCACCTTTCAACTGATCGAAGAAGTCATCGTTCCTAGGTAACAGATACTTATTCTTGATTGTTACTCTATTCAGCTGACGGTAATCAATGCATAGTCGTATCGATCCATCTTTCTTCCTGACAAACAAAACCGGTGCTCCCCAAGGTGAAGAATACAGTCGGATAAACCCATTATCCAAAAGATCTTGGGTTTGGGCCTTTAACTCCTTCAACTCTACTAGAGCCATTTAGTACGGAGCAATAGAGACGGGTGTGGTCCCTGATTACACTTTGATTCCAAATTCCACTTCTCGGGTTAGAGGGAGTCTAGAAGTTCATCGGGAAATACATCTGGAAATTCTTTTACAGTTGACACATTCTTGAAATTTGGATCTTCCTTGGATTATATAGCACACAAGGTAGCTTTATTTGGCTCGGGTTTGGATTTCATTAAGGTTATACTTTCGTTGTCGAATCCACAAAGGTATAACTTTTTCTTCGAACAATCTACCCAGGCTTGATACTCAACTAGCCAATCAAGGCCTAGGATGAGATCGAACTCGTGGAAAGGCAATGCCATCAAATTGGCCGAAAATGGGATCCCTTGGATCCTCAGAGGATAAGCTTTAGAGATCCATCGGATAACCACATTATCTCCTAGCAGGCTAGAGACAACAATCTCAGATGTAACTGGTTCAGATTCTAGAGCATATTTTGCAATTAACGGTTCACTAATGAAGGAATGTATGGAGCCTGGATCTACCAAATCATAAACAATATCATATCATAATTCCACCATACCTACTATAACATCATGATCATTTTCTTGTTCTCGGCCTCGAACGTGGTACATCTGAGCTGAGGTCTAAGGATCACGTCCAACGGAAGGAGTGTTATTGTTGTGAGGTTTCCCCACTGATCTAGATTGCACTTGCTTTGCTCATCTTCCCTTGTTCAAACTATTTTGGGAAGCCACAGTGGTGGGAGCGTTTGGATTCTACGGACACTACCTGATGAAGTGTCCAGACTCACCGCAAAGGTAACAGGATCCGAACTGTCTATGGCACTGTCCAGGGTGCCTTTCTAACATAAGTTACACAAGGAAAGCTATGAAACTCTTTCGAAACCACATGTACTATCAACAGAAGTTGTACGAGCAATAGGCATCCCAGAGATTGGGACTGTGGCACGTATCTTGATCTTGGTAGCTATTGAAAGGTGGCAGACTTCTGGTCCCACTGTCTACCCTTCTTCTGAGGCATAGGAGGCTTGGAATCATCTCGAAACCTCTTATTAGATTGGGTTTGGTTCCCCTTTCTTCTTTCATAGGCCTTCTAGGAGGCTTTAGTCGCAATAGATAGACTGACCAAGGTGGAGGAACTTTTTGCATTTCTCCTTTTTTGTACGTATGATCTCAGCACCATACCTCTAATATTTGTAGAAATTGTGGATATACTGCTCCACAGGCCTTCCTCCTTGTTTTAGGTGGAGGAACTTCTTACGCTTCTCAGCATTGTAGTGCTCACTGATGTATTTCTTATGGAATTCTTAAAGAAAGAACTCCCACGTAACTTTATCTCGGGTATGGTGAGTGTCAAAGTGTCCCATTAACTCTGAGCCTCCTCAAAAATTAGTGCCAGAGCGCACTCCAGCTTGCGTTCATCAGGACATTTCATCTACTTGTTTAGAACATTCAGAGTATTCTTCAGCCAATACTCTGTTATCTCAAGATTATATAGGTCATGACCAGTGAAGGTGTAAACTGGATACTGACGGAGCTTGCTAATAAGAGCCTTCAAAATTGAAGAAGACGCTTTAGCAGGCTAAGGTGGTGGTTCTTGCCTAAGAGACACGACCGCCTATTTGATTATTTCAGCCATAGACATCATATACTTCTGCTAAGCGGGAGGCATCAGAGGAGGATGAGGTGGGTCACTTTGCCCTACTTGTTCGGGCCTTACTTCTACCCTCAGATTGTCCCCTTGTGTCAAGGATGAGCTGGGGTACGGCTCACTTAGAGCAAGCCTATCAGTAGGTACGGATATTTTCAGATCTAATCATACAAAAAAATTTAATCGTGTAAGTTGCAAGTCACAGATAACATATACAAGTAAAATCCTAGGAGGCATATGTAGATGCAGACCCATAACAAACTTCAGTTTAGTGCCAGACTTTACTAAACCTAGGCTCTGATACAACATATATAACACCCCTTCCCGGCCTGGTAGAGAACTGGGTCAGAAAGTGCTACTGAAAAACATATCAGAGATTCGAAAGCTTAATCGGAGTACGGAAACTTATTTAGATTATTTATTAATCACTTTTAAGGCTTAACAAAATTATCTTATTAAGACTTACACAATTCGGGATCAATTTTAACCCTACTTGAACTTAGGGACCAAATCATAATTTCTACAAATTATAGGTCCTTATTGGGATTTATTTTTACTAGACTACAGTTAAACTTACCAATTATTAACCTATGAAGTTTCATTGCTAATGAAGGTCGTCTACCTATCCAATTAGGCCATACAAGTTTTAGTGACCATTTTATAAACTCCTTAAAATGATTATTATACCTTTTAACCAAATTAACTAACTCCGTACTGATACCCTTAGGGCCGTATCAGTATGCCAGGCCAAATTTTTGAGTTTTTAGATTCAATGATAGCAACCCGTATCATTACAGCTAAGCTCGTATCGATATCCGTCGACTAAGGTTGACCTGTTTCGGTACAACCTACAGTCGTATCGATACAATTTAATTTTCAGACCTTACTGTCCAAATCTGTATCGATACACCCTCTTTACTTGTCGATACACCAACACCCGTACCAATACGTCTGCCATGTAATGATAGATTTTATTTGGTTTTTAATCAATTTGACCTGTTGAACGTTGTCTAAACTTAACCAAATTTTACCAACAAGTCTAATATCCATATTTTTAATAGCATACAAAATATTAAGGCATTTTGGATCCATTTACCTAGTTTCCACATTTTAGAACATTTAAGCTCATCCTACTAGTTTAACCAATTCACAAACATACCATATTTTCCATTATTCAATTGGTCACCTTTAGGCTATTATGCACACACCAAAAAGCACATACATAACATGTTTAGACCATATGCCACCTTACTAGGAGTTCAAGACAAAAGATAAGCATACATATGATTTGTAGGAGTGACTTGCAACCGCAACACACGATCGAAGGCCGGAATTCTTCAAGATCCTCAAATGCATGAGACACACAAATGTTAGGCTTACATAGCCTAGCGAGGTAGTTATAACAAATACAAATATTGGTGAATAATAGGAACATCATAGCAACATGCCTGAAAGACATATTTGGTGTACAAGTTATACTTGTATCTCATGCTTAATTTAAGTAACACATTTCCATATTCAAATTACATACCATAATCGCATATCATCTCCTATTGGTCATATAACAATATATTTAAGCCGAAATCATATTTCCACATAACAATTACAAATCATATAAACATATCATTTCCCTTGGACATGGTAACCAATGGATAAGCGGATTCCCCTGTACACCACACATATCGAAAATAGGTAGTAGCCTTAAGCCATAGCTCCGAATAGTTCCTTACACAATCCATCCTTATTTCCTTGCTTATTATTGGGAAACGGGGGATGAAATGATAGAAACAATTAAATACCCCATAACTTTCTTACTATTCATTTCCTTCAATTTGGGCCTTACTCTTCATTTACTTCAATTTGGACCTTAAAATAGATTTTTACAGAGGGTCGTATCGATACGCTATATAGCTGTATCGATACGCGTAGTCTAAACAGGTAAGTTAGTTATGGTCGTTAGACTGTATCGATATTAGTCTCACTGTATCGATACTAGTCTCACTATATCGATACATTTGACTTATTTTCAGAATTTTAGCTTTGAATTTCTTACAAAAAGGTCATTCGCTCAATTTAATACCCCATAAATTTCATTAATTACAAAATTGGGTACAAGGATCATGAAATTACACTTTCGAGTATATCCGATACAGAATTTCCAATCATCGGAGCCTTATTCTAACTAGGTCAGTTTTGCGGATATGACACATTGTCTTATTACTACAGTCTGAAATGTTTTATTTGGAAAGGAAGTCTTGGATCCTTGCTTGAAACTGGCCTGATTCTTTTTGTTTTGGTGTAATTATCATGCCTTAGATATTTTAGCACGATGAGATCGAGGAGAGAATAAGGTTTGGCACGAATGTTGTTGTAGTTGGGTAATGGAATCATGAGGATGTTATACCTCCTAGAGGTTTGCCACCCCCTCCGCTTAATCCACTTGTAGTATTAGAGCAAGTGCCACATGCGCCAGCTGGGTTAGTGTTGGGTGATATGGTGCCTTTGATACAAGCGATGACCAGAGCTTTTCAAGCTGTTGTTGCTAGAGAACATGTGTCTGCGCCAGCTGATGGACATAAAGGGTTACCGTTAGAGTGCCTCCGTAGTTAGGGAGGAGTCAAATACAGAGGGTTGGCACTCGAGGCATCCAAGGAGTGGCTGGCCAGTATTGATCAGATTTTGAAACTATAGCACCCCGAAAACTGGTTTAGTCAGAATTGGGTTCTAGCGATCAGAAACCCCACACCAAAAAGGTCTAAAAATTACATTAACTTTGACCTTATGGTCAATTATATTGACATTGGACTCTAATTGAGTCAATTCATTGATTAAAGACCTTATTGAATTTATCAAAATATTGTTTAGTGACCTAATTGTAGAAATTGAAAGTTTTGTTGGGAAAATCATAAAGATTAAAAGTCGAGGGACTAGCCTTGCAATTAGCCCCTCTCCATTCTTAATCAACACTTACGTGGAGTGATCAGAACACTTTCCTTCATATGAAGGAAAGCTCTCGGTCATATGGAAAGAAAAGGGGAATAAGGGTGAGATATTCTTACCCGATTAAGAAAATAAAGCAACCACCTCTCGTTATCTTCAACCTTCCACTTTGAACAAGCAAGCACCTTCATTGTTGAAGCTTTTAAAGATTAAGTTTTATTTGATCTATTGATTCTACCGCGTAGCTGTCAATTGGGTAAGTGTAAGCCCACAAATAATTAAGTGATTCCATGGATAGAATATGTTTAATTACAAGTCAAAGTTTTAATCACCTATGGTAACTTAGGATTTTCAAAGCTTTAATCCATGGATATCTAAATAGCTAATATCTATTTTAAGATTGAGTATTATTTTGATATTGTTATATCAATTTTAACCATTCCTTTTATTCTTACCTAGCTGAGAAGTTGGAGAAAGAAAATCCACCATCTCCATCAAAGGCTAAGAATAAAAGAGTGGTCATTCGAGAGCCGTAAGAGCTTCAGGAATCAAGGTGAGTGTAGTCGGAATCTCGAGAATAGGGTAAGTGCTTTTGCCAATTCCATTGATATTTATTTTTGTCTAGCTAACATTGTGCCTAAGGATATCGCATCGAATCTCTTAGGAGATTATATCGGTAAGAATTGTTAAGTTGTTGCATTGAATTATTGATCATAGAGTCATTGTTATTGTCATCAACCATATTGAAGCATCGAAATTAGGTTATTGACCATGGAAAATCGACATTGTTATTACTATAGTCATTGTCATAGATATTTTCATTGGATATTGAAATTGGTATTGTCATTGCTAACGAAATATTGGCATTGGAACATCGATCATTGATATTGCTATTGAGAGTATTGGATATTGATATTGTTATCAAACCTTGGATTCGAAAAGGACATTGGATACAATTGGCATGCGATAGAATTCATGAGCTCATTGGTACGAGTGGACAATGGTCCTTGGCTACGGCCTTTATTGTGGCGAGGTGGAGGGATGATTGTGATATTAGTCATTTGGTGAGGCCGAGGGACTAGATCATTCTTTGATTTGGCAAGGCGTATGAATTCGCATATCCACTATCTCGATTCGATCCAAGGGATAAAGATGAAATATGATTATTATTTTCATTGAGCATCATTATAATATTATCATTGATAATACATGATTTGGAATGCATTTCATTGTATTTGTTATTGTTCAAGACTACCTCACTAGGCAAAATATGCCTAACGCATTTCATCTCATGCATTTCAGGTTAAAAAGGTTATTGGTTCAAGATCGGAGTCCGTTGGAGGTTTTGGCAAGTCACTACAAGGCTAAAGTAATGTATATTATCCCTACAAACTACTAGTATGACGGTAAAGTAGTTAAATTAGTCACTTTTAGCTCTTTTGGTATGAATGTATTGCCTATGGTATGTATAAGTAGTTAAGGCCCTAATGTGATTTTGGTTTTGGTTATAAGTAACAAAATATGCATAATTGGCTTAAAATGGGGAAACCTAGTAAATGAATTCATAAGGCCATGAAATTTGACATGCTAGTAGTTTATGATGCTTTAAACTTGCTGGTAAAATTTCATTAAATTTGGACCTGGTACGATAGGTCAAAATTGATAAAAACCATACCAATTATGTTATTAAAGAGTAGGGCGTATCGATACAAATGATGGTGTATCGATATGATATTGCATTTTGGATTAGGTCAATGTCGGTCAACAGGGCGTATCGTTACGGACTTTAGTGTATCAGTACTAAAAGCCAACACTAGAATTTGGTTGTAAAAATTGCATCAGTGCGTCTTCAGGGCTTACTGAACAGGCTAGATCAGTATCGATACGAGTTTTGGTCATTGGAATCTGATATTTATAAATTGTACATGGCGTAGAGATATGGCCCTTTCAAGTATCAGTACCGATATAGGTAATTCAGTTAAAAGTGTTGGTAAAAGTTTTGAAAAGTTGCACATCAGTCACTGATTATTATTTAGCTTAATTGATGAGGTAAATGAATTCTAAATAATAAGAAAATTTGCATGCCCACTAATTCTAGGTTGAATTTCATTATGGTTAGGATAATTTCAGTAAAGAACCTCTACAATACTAAGTTTACAAATTATTCCCTAAAGCTTGTAAAAATTTTAAATTGGTCCCAACCCGAGTTTAGTAGGTTATATCGACCCACTATTCCATTGTATAATTTTAAGTACTGTTATAAGACATTAAAATGAATATGATATGATTACCAACTCACTGGACCATTAAACAAAGGTTAAAATATTATTATGAACATTGTATTGGACTTCGGTAACATACTTTGACCCGGTCATTGACCATGCCAGGAAGGGGGTGTTACATTTGTGATATCAGAGCTAGAGTTTAGTTAATTCTAGGTCTAAACTAGAGTCTATTGTATTGTTATTGTATTACTTTGCAACCTAGGAGTTATTTATTGTTTATATAGTGACTTGCCGACTAATATGATCTTTCTATATTATAGATATGTATGAGACTAACGAAGCTCATATTAATGAGCCTACTACGGCTCCTCGACTCACGATGAGGAGATTAGAGGAGGAGACCCTCCGAATTCACAGAACCCACATGCTCAGGGCATTGAGCCTGAAGCACAGACTACTCAGGCATAATGTTATCGAAACATGGCTGACATGTTTAAACAATTCATGACTTCAATGAGATCTGAGTAGGTTGTGCAACCCACCGCACTTGTTATCCAATATGCTCGGGCCTCTATTGACAAGTTACCGCAGCACCGAGCCTACACTTTTACCAGATAGAATGATGAAAATCCTAAAACTATTGAATACTGATTGGATAACCGCTGAGAATCTTGAACAAACAGTTGTAGTGTTTAGATGAACACAAGCTAGAGTGTGCCCTCGCGTTGCTTGCTGATGAGGCGCTTCATTGGTGGGAGACTACTACCCTTACGGCCTCTAAAGACACTGTAACTTGGGAGTTCTTTCTTTGAGAATTATAAAAGAAGTACATCAGAGAGTTCTAGCTCATAGAAAGGCATAGTATCTTCCTCCATCTCAAGCAAGGTGGACGGCTTTTCGATCATTACATCTATGATTTTTGCAAGTACTGCACGTATGGTGCTGAGTACATTAAAAAAGAGGAAGAAAAGTGCAGAATGTTCATTGTTGGGCTCAGTGATGAGTTACCCCTTATGTTCACCGTATTGGGTATCACTGATTTCCAAGATCTTATGAATTGAGTCAAAGCCACTGAAGCAGCAGAGAAAGCCTAGAGGACTTGTGGGTTAAGCAAATTAGAAAAGTGATTCAGAGATGATTCTCGACCTCCTAAGTGGAATAAGTAGGGAATGTACCAAGGCCATAAACAGAGTGTGTATCCACAGTCTTCCCGTACTAGAATATTGAAAAGCCACAGACCATGACACAGTCCTTTGCTAAGGCCGCCTCAGTTGATAGTAATGGAGGCTCGAATCGAGGCTCTCAATACCCCGTTTGTAATTATTTTCAGAATCGACATCCAATGGGTTAGTGTCATAAACATTCTGGAGCTTGCTTTTATTATGGCGAACAAGGCCATTTCATCCGAGGTTGTCCTTTCAATGCTACCAAGTCTACTATTACACCGGCTAATGTTGCATCCTCTACCCAATTTTTTTGAGGTAAGGGATCAAGGCAAGGATCATCGGGAGTCGCGGGGAGACCTAGTGGCTCTGAAAAGATATCGAACAAACTAGAATCGAAGGCCCCTACTCAGGTTTATCATGTGAAGAGTATGGAGGAGGAGAAGGAACCTAATGTCATTGCAGGTACTATTGAATTGTATTCGCATTCCTTATATACGTTTATTGATCCTGGATCTACACACTACTTTATAAGTATTATCTTAGTTAAGAAGTATAAGTTGTCTTTTGAACCTATAGCATCGAGAATGTCTATAGCTAATCTATTGGGTAATTGTGTCACCGTGAGCCTTGTATCTAAGAATTGTACCTTATTGATTCAAGGGATTCCATTTTTGGCCAATTTATTAGCACTATCGATTCACGAGTTTGATGTTATACTAGGTTTAGATTGGCTTAGTGAACATCAAGCTTCGGTAGATTGTAACAAGAGGATGATGTACCTTCGAGGTCTTGGCAAGGAAATTATTGTTTTGATGAATTCAAGAAACCCTTCATTGTATGCTTTGACATTGGAAGCCAAGGATGAACCTCGATTCCCAAATATTGACACCGTGTGTGAATTCTCTAATGTTTTCCCTGATGAGCTTCTAGGCTTACCTCCAACCCGTGAAGTGAAATTTGGCATTGAAGTGCAATTTGGAACTGCCCCAATTTGCATTGCACCCTATCGAATGGCAGCCTTTGAGCTAAAAGAATTGAAAGCCTAGATTCAAGAATTGCTTGATAAAAGCTTCATTTGACCGAGTTCTTTGCCCTGAGGAGCTTCGATCCTTTTTGTAAAAAATAAAGATGGTTTCATGAGGTTATGCATCGATTACCGATAGCTGAATAAGGTGACCATCAAGAATAAATATCCATTAGCAAGGATATTCGACCTATTCGATCAACTTAAGGATGCCTCTATGTTTTCCAAGACCGATTTAAGGTCCGGGTATTATTAGATGAGAGTCAAAGAATGCGATGTACCCAAAACTACTTTCCGTACAAGATATGGTCACTATGAATTGGTAATGCCCTTCGGGATAACCAATGTACCGCTAGCTTTTATGGATTTAATGAATCTGATTTTCAGGCCCTATCTTGACAAGTTCATAGTGGTATTCATTGATGACATCTTGATCTATTCTAAGACTGCTGTAAAATATTGAGATCATCTCTATGCCATGCTTTAAACCCTTTGGGAGAAGCAGTTGTTTTTCGAATTTTCTAAGTGTGAGTTTCGACTCACCAAAGTTGCCTTCCTTGGCACATTGTATCGGCTTCAGGTATCCAAGTAGATCCGAAGAAAATCCAAGCCATTCTTGATTGGTATTCATTGAAGAATATTAGTGAGGTGAGAAGTTTCATTAGTCTTGTTGGTTATTATAGGAGATTCATCAAAGGATTTTCTATGATAACAGCTCCATTGACTAAGTTACTGAGGAAAGAAGCTCCATTTATTTTGAGTGAGGAACAACAAATAAGTTTCGATCAATTGAAACAGGTCTTGACTCACGCATCGGTTCTAACCCAACATGAGTCCGAAAAGGACTACACGGTCTATAGTGATGCTTCGTATCTCGAGTTAGGATGTGTATTGATACAAGAAGGCAAAGTTATAGATTATGCTTCAAGGAAACTAAAGCTACATGAGATGAATTATCCCACTCATGACCTAGAGTTGGCTGTAGTTGACTTTGTATTAAAAATCTAGAGACATTATCTCTATGGAGAAAAATGTTATCTTTTCACTGATCACAAAAGCCTTAAATATTTGTTGACTCAGAACGAGTTGAATCTTAGGCAACGGAGATGGATAGAACTCCTCAAAGATTACGATCTTGTTATTGATTACTATTCGAGGAAGGCCAACATTGTTGGTGATGCACTCAGACGCAAACCTTTTCCTGGTGAGTACTGTTAGTGACCATTGAATCCTATGTATTGCTTAGTACACCGACTCATTGCTAAATCATTGTATTGTAGCTCCTCGGGCTATTAATGCTCATTTCTGACTTCAAAAGCATTATTGTCTCGTAGCTAAGCTTCAGGTTTAGTCTACTATTATTTCAAGAATCAAAGCATTGCAAGATCAAGACTCTGAATTCCAATCTATTGTATCTAAGCTGCAAGATAACCCTGACTTCAGAATTAGTTCTGAATGACTTCTATGTTTTCGTGATCGGGTCTGCGTACCTAAAGATGAATCTCTTTGCATCGATATTCTCAAAGAAGCTCATTCAAGTTCTTTTTCTGTTCTCTCGGGTTCTGTAAAGATGTACAAGGACCTTCGAGAGCTTTATTGATGGCCATACATGAAACAAGCAATAATTGACTTCGTGCCTAAATGTCTTACATGCCAGCGCGTTAAGGGTAAGCACCGTGTTCCTACTGGATTATTGCAACCCACAGATTTACCGCAATGAAAGTGGGAGAATATCACTATGGACTTTGTTAGTGGTCTACCCCTAACTTCTGCTAAGCACGATGCCATTTGGGTCATTGTAGATTTTTCATCAAGTTAGCACATTTCTTACCGGTTAGAATGGACTATGGTCTTCCTAAGTTGGCTAACTTGTATATAAAGGAAGTAATTCGACTCCACAAAGTATTGAAATCTATTATCTTCGATCAAGATCCCCGTTTTGCTTCTCGATTCTAGAGAACATTGCAAGGAGGTATGGGCACTAGAGTTAACCTTAGTACTGCTTTTCACCCTCGGTCATATTGAAAATGTATATCACTATTAAACCCTTTTGTATAGATTCTAGAAGACATGCTACGTGCATGCATTATTGATTTTGGCAGATCTTTGGAGAAGTCCCTACCTCTCATTGAGTTCGCCTACAACAATAGCTACCAAGCTTCCATTAAGATGGCATCGTATAAAGCATTGTATGGTAGATGTTGTAGAACTCCATTGTGTTGGTCTGAACTAGGCGAAGACAAGATGTTGGGCCCTGATCTACTTTGGGAAATCGAAGAATGGGATATTACCATCCATGATCGTTTAAAAGCTACCTTCTATCGACAAAAAGGTCTACGCTAATTTAAAGCGAAGAGATATACAGTATGAAGTCGATGAGAAAGCTTTCCGCAAGGATTCACCGTGGAAAAAAGTTTTGAGGTTTGGCAAAAAGCGAAAGCTTAGTCCCCGATTTATTGGACCTTTCAAGGTTAACAAGAAAGTTGGCCCTGTGGCTTATCGATTATTGTTGCCCTCGGAATTGAGTAAAATCCACGACATATTCCATGTATCGATGCTTTGAAAGTATCGTTTTGACCCTTCACATATCATGAGCCTGGGTCTATAGAGATTCAACCTAACATGTCGTATGAAGAGGAATCGGTTTAGATTCTTGCAAGAAAAGTTAAAAGACTTCACAACAAATCTATTTCGTTAGTCAAGGTGTTCTGAAGGAGCCATACTTTTGTGGAAGCAACATGGTAATCGGAGGAGAGAATGAAGAAGCAATATCTGCATCTCTCTGGTTCAGGTAAAAATTTGAGGGTAATTTTTTCTTAAAAATGGAGAGTTGTAATACCCTGAAAACCGATCTAGTCAGGATTGGGTTTCGGGGATCAGAAACCCTACACCGAAAAGATCTAAAAATTGCATTGACTTTGACCTTATGGTCAATTATATTGCCATTGGACTCTAATTGAGTCAATTGATTGATTAAGGACCTTATTGAATATATCGAAATATTGTTTAGTGGTCTAATTGTAGAAATTGAAAGTTTTGAGGGCAAAATCATAAAGATTAAAAGTTAAGGGACTAACCTTGCAATTATCCCCTCTCCATTATTAATCACCACTTACTTAGAGTGATCAGTACATTTTCCTTCATATGAAGAAAAAGCTCTCGGTCATACGGAAAAAAAGGGGAATAAGGGTGAGTTATTCTTACCCGATTAAGAAAAGAAAGCAACCACCTCTCCTTGTCTTCAACCTTCCACTTTGAACAAGCAAGCACCTCCGTTGTTGAAGCTTTTAAAGCTTAAGTTTTCTTTGATCTATCAATTTCATCATGTAGCTATCGATTGGGTAAGCGTAAGCCCCAAAACAATTAAGTGATTCCATGGACTCTAACACCTACAACCTAAGGTGGCGGCAACATCCAAATTTTGGTTGGGGAGGCAACAAAGGAAATTCAAGAGCACAACCAGCTACATCAAATTAACCTCCTAGATTCCAAAACACTCAGAGATAGAACCAGAGAGCTTCTAACTCCAATTCTAATTCTTTTGATAATTCTTATCAATCGTTCGTGGAAACTGCATGTGTCCTTATGTAGGATCAAGCAGCCCACTTAAAGAATCACAATGACATGCTCACAACGCAGGTTGCCATGTTGCAAAACCAGCAATCAATCATGCAAAATAACACCGCCTCAGTAAGGTCCTTGGAGACTCAAGTTGGGTAGATTGCCTAGATGTTGAAAAGAAGACCACCTGGCAGTTTACCTAGTGATACTGAAGTCACTAAGGCCTTTAGTACAAAGTAGTGTAATTCCATCACTCTTTGTAGTGGCACACAATTAAGGACAGAATCCAAGTTTGAGGGAAGCTCTCCAATAGTTCTTACTCCAAGCAAGCCATCCATCGATGCTTCTACACCAAAGAAACCAACTCTTATGTCTGATACAGTGAGTGACCTTGCTACTGACAGCAAGGAAGATAGGGTTAAGGATGCACATGCATCCAGTAAGCCACAAGACAAGCCCAGACCACCACCTCCATTCCCATAGAGATTGAAAGATCAGAAACAAGATGCCTAGTATTAGATTTTTTGGGGATGCTTAAACAGTTGCACATCAATGTCCCACTTCTGGATGTCATTGATCAGATGCCTATATATGCAAAGTTTCTGAAGAAGATCGTGACAAAGAAGAGAAATGTGAGTGATGTTGAAACTGTAACCACCATGGGCGAGTTTGTGGTTGTGCTGAGTGATTTGCCACCCAAGATGAAGAACCCTGCCAGCTTCACTATTCCTTGCTCTATAGGCCACAACTACTCTGGTTGTGCTTTATGTGATTTCGACGTAAGTGTGAACTTAATGTCGAAATCTGTGTTTAAAAGATTAGTGATAGGAAAATCAAGGCTTATGTTAGTGATCCTTCAATTGGTCGATCAGTCTCAAATCTGACCTAAGAGCAGAATTGAAGATGTGCTAGTTAGGGTAGATAAGTTTGTCTTCCTAGAAGATTTTATCATCCTTGACTGTGAAGCTGATGAGAATTCTCCCATCATCCTGGGGAGACCATTCCGAGCCATCGGATGGATTGTGGTCGACTGCGAAAATGGCAACTTCACTATGAAGATGAACGAAAAAAATATAACATTCAATGTCTTCAGCACACCCAAGTGCATGGAAGAAGATGAGGGTTGCCAGCTCATGGACAGAAAAGAAGGCAAAGCCGATGAGAACATGCATGCAAAAAAAACGTGCCATAAATTGCATTTTGCCAATTCCAAGAGCTTAAATGCCCAGTTGTGCATATACAAAGCACTAATAACAGATGAATTCAGCACCTTGGTCAACCCAAGACTCACGCCCACCATGAAAACCATTCTCATGCAAGAAGTCATCAAATGGTGTGAGGCTGGAATTCTTCCTCCTATTACAAAATGGCCTGTTACGAATCCTATCTCATGCAATCAGACAAAATAGGATGCCATTTGATCAGTGAACAATGCTGGTAAGGGTTTTCAATCTTTGATGATACACCTGGCTTTATTTTCTGATCGACATCTCAACCACACGGGCATGGCACTCCAATGGTTATAGATGTACAATGGAGCACTGATCGTTAGTGATAAGTTTGCTACAAAACCACTGGATGATTAACTCATTCACTCTTTATCGCCTTATTTCTGCACTTTTATTTCAGTTTTACGTATTCTTTCTATTTTTAGTTCTACAACTTTATTACGAAAGTTGTCAAGATAGAAGGAGGCTAAAGGAATGAGACTATTTGACTTTTGGGTAAAGACAGATGATAAAGGCTATTGAAAGTAGAAAAACCTCTACGAGTCATGCGAAGATACGAGGAGATTTTGGCGTCTCTCTGACAATTACTAAAACCACCCTTGATGTGTTCCTCAAGTACTACACTAATCACGACTTTATTCATAGCACTCATGACCCCTAGATGCCGACTTTATTCATTGCACTCATAACCCCTAGATGCCTATATAATAGCCCAATTTTTGAATTTCTATACTCATAAATCACAAAAAAATAGAGAAGAAGTAGCATTTCCTCTCTTTTCCCAGAGATAGAATCTTCACGATCCTTCTGCTACTTCCCAATCGAAACTAGTTCTGCTGCCTCCAACTCCATCTCTAGTGAAAACCCAAACGCCCTCCGTGAACACTCACCCGCATCATCCAGTAATGACACACCTATTTTATCCAAGTCCCTACAACAACGATAGGAGACGATATGTCAATAGGGGATCCTTGAAAAGGATGGGCTGGAATTCACTCCCATATTTGAAGAACGATTTGGTCCTCACTTGTTTTGCGTGCTTTGAAAGCAGCGGTGGAACACATTCATTCGGCAACCAGACTACATCAACATCTCTTTGGTTCAAGAATTGTATACCTATATGGGACAAGAGATAGAGAAATAGGTGGTGGATCGAGGGAAATTTGTGGATCTTTCTCATGACGCAAATAGAACACCACTATCAGTTTTCTGACGACCATGATAAGATCCACATGACAAACCATGCCGCTAACTACTACACTACAATTCTACGGGAGCATTGCGTCCTTGGAACAAAATGGACTGGCGAGGACCATGATAGAAGGGTGGAATGGCGGTAGGTGAAGTTTGATTCCCAATTTTGGGCTCACATTGCCTACCAAAAATTGAGAAACTTTTTCCCTCCGGTAGATGCAATTGTTGGATTCTCTTATTGAAAGACGTATATTCCCCGAGCAGTTGATTCGGGCAGTTATCATAGAGGGTGCAGCCACCATAAGTAAACTCAACGGACTATCATTCTCTAACCTAATCACTACTCAGTATGCCCAAGCAAGGGTCCCTACTTAGGAAGGGGACACCATTGTGGTAGCCCCATCAGGGCTACATCTTTTTTAAGTGGAAGAATTAAAAGGATACGTCCATGTTGCACCCTCCGCTATTCCATCTGCCTCTACACTTTCCATCATTGACATTGTGGCAGAAACCATTTGTACTTCTCTCCAACAGCTGAACGAAGGGAAACAAGGCTCCATTTTTTGTTTTAAAGGCTCTTGCCATACGAGCCAATGGTATTCCCAATATTTTCACAGCAGCTCCTGCAAACCCCAACATTGCCACCACCACCAAAAAAAAGGACGCAGCCAGATGTTGACACTAGCGCATCCTTCTGCCCTTCCAAGGCGTCTTCCCGGAACAAAGGCAAGGGCATCATCATCCGGGAACTACCACCCCAGTAACTCCCTAGGTTAGTTTTCTTTTTATTTTTAGTTTAGTTTCATATAGTTTTTCTTTTTGTTTTCTTTTAATTTGCTTTTCCTTTATTTGTTTTGTTTTTGTTTTTGTTTTCTTTTTTGCATTGGGGACAATGCTCTTCTCAAGTTTGGGGGAGTACATACCCATACATATATCAGGTTAAATTTAGGTAAAATTTAAAAAAATTAAAAAAATAGAACTTTAATTAGCCTAATATATCTGATAGGTTCTTTTTGGTATAATTCCCTTGATTCTGAATTTGCTGGTACGTTGATCATGACTTCCTATTATGATTCTGTGTTGATGCTTTGCAAGGTGTTAAGAGCTTTCTAGTTTTTAAACTTAATGATAAATCTGTTGTAGTCCTTAAAGCCACAAGTTGCATGCAATCTGACACTTAAGAAATCTTAGGGATGCTATAGGTCAACTTTCTAAGGCTTAAGCATGGATTAAAAGAAAAGGAAAGAACTTAAATGCTCAATATAGCAAAACAAAGGCTAAAAACTCCCTGAAAAATCAAGAAAATAAATTAAGACTTAATAATTTAAGACTTGATAATTTAAACAAAACTATTGAGGGACACTCTTCTATACATCTTGCTATCTTAGTACACTAGCTGAGTTGTGTTTGCTCCATTTAACTTTCCCTGGTAGGAATGATAGTACTGGAAAACAGTGAATGAAAGTCTTCACAAGATGACACTACTCGTAGGGCTCGGGGATGGGTTATTTGCTCCACTCCATCTCCAGGTACCGAAGGGTTAGTATGATGAGCTGAAGCCCCAGTGATATAGTTTTCAAACTTAAAAAAGAACATGGAGTAAAAATGTGCTAAAAAGGAAAAAACAATGTGCAAAGGCGGATAAAGAAAGCAACCCTTAAGCTTCTCTAAGACTATTAAGTGATGAATGCATTTAACCAAGCACACACTGCACTTACAGTATATTTAATCTTTTGAATAAAATTGTAAGCTCTGATATACTTGCTTATCATCAACATAGTTGAGGAATGAATTACTGCTACAACATAACTTGGAATCACTATAATCATAACTTAGTGGAACCTTAGGACTTATGGGTTGTTTATTATTCTTATTTTCTATTTTTATTTTTCTTGTTTCCATTTCGCAGTGCTTGAGAACAAGCAACAGTTCAAGTTTGAGGGTATTTGACGAGTGTGTAAATGTTCTATTCAATATGCCCTTAATCCTTGTATTTTTTTATGTTTTCAAGCTCATTTATGTTACATTTAGGTTAGATTGTACATATTTGCATGTAGATAGGGAGTTACACTGCATGTGCTTAAATTGCCATATATATTGGTGCTTTTTACAGGAAGATGGTATTTTGTGGTGTATGTGCAAGATGCTGGAGGATTTCTGGAGCAAGAGAGGAACAGATCGCATGGCTAGAGCTGATGAGACATAAAGAGTTAGAGATGAACCTAACTTTACCCACGTAGACATTCAATGAAACAGGAAACAATTGGCTTCCTTTAATGAAGCTTTAGTTTCACTGTCTATATAAAGAAGACTTGGAGGTTACTCAAAGAGAAACCAATCAATAGAGAGCACAATTCAGACGATAATCCTATTATGAGGTTGTAGAGAACCACTGGGGTGAAGCTAGACGATTCTTCTCATCGAACGAAGCCATCGAGAGATGCTGAAAGAGATGAGGCCTGCAGCACAATTGGACGGCACAGAGGGAGTTTTGTCGAGGACGTTTGGCTTACTTCTTTTCTTGCTTGATAAACTATCATACTATAGATTTTAATTATGGTTGCTTTACGCTCAGAAATGAGCTAAACTTTTTAGTTAGGATTATTGCATTCTAGGATTTTATGTTTTGATTATTATACTTCAATGCTTTAGTTGTCTTTATCTTCATCTATTCTATTCATGTGCTTAATGAGTAGTTAATCGTAAGATCTATTCAAGAGATGCCTATTAACTATTGATCTGTGGCTTAATATTCAAAAGACTTAAGTTGTACAAACATGAACAATTAGGCTAAGTTGTCAACTTAGTCTTAATCCAACTTAGACATGAGTTTAGGGTTTCAACGACTAAAAAGAGGTTCTTAAACAAATAATAGAGTAGCTAGGGTTAACGCATACATGTATCACCTTAATTACAAAGTTATTAACTTCTAAGAATCGAGAGACTCAGAAGTTTATTAGAAAATCATGTCGAGCAGATGAAGAACCTTAGGGTTTACGCAAACATGTATTGCCCGTTGCTATAGCATTGAGATAGGTAATCAATCATATATCCTTAGCAATAATCTCAACCTCCATAATTAATTGTTAAGTCATTATAGGTGTTTGTCTTTATTTTGTTACCTTTAGAGTAGTTAAATTAGTTTTACTTAAACCAACATTCACCAATACTTGCAAACATATCCCTAAGTACGATAAATTCATATTTATCAATCTAATCATCATGGGTTCGACACTCTACTTTCACTTTATTACTTGATACAACGAGTATACTTGCTCTAAAGTGCATCACTATTGACAAGCATCAATAAGTCATCAACCAGCCTACGCAAGCTAGAGTTCGTAGATCACCTATCTCAAGGCATCATTAAATCTACAACAATTCTTACATGGTCTACAATGCTTCACAATACTCGAGGCCACTCGCCCCTCGAGGGTAATACATCCATAAGCTATCACACATGGCACACAAGGCCCAACCATACTCAAGCTCTCACCAAATCATCCGAGCAAAAGCACACAAATTCATAACCATAAATCTGGAGTGAGGATCAGTGTCACACAGCCTTAGAAACATACACTCATATTTGGTATCTCTCATCGAGTATCTTCGAATAAAGCCAGACATCACGCAGCCTTGGGAGTATACATTTGACATCTCTAAACATGGTATTGCAACACGCTCTCTAGGTATCTAGATCCTATCAATAAAAGGTGGCTCAACCACACAAGTGTCCATACATCATACATCACTGACACGGTTACCAAACAAGTTCCCTCACTTGGTATGCAAAATCTCACAATCCACCAAATATCCTATGATTACTAAGACAACAACTCACCCAAAGTTTATCGAGTTGTTAATACATTATTGGGGAGTACATTAATTATTCTCGTTAATTGTCTCCATTAGTCCACGTTATATCAGTATTCAAGGTGACTCAGCCAACGAGTGCCCACATGGCATACACACATCAATATAGCATCAAGCGACCCAACGGTTGCTAACAATTTACGAGTCACCCATTTCAATTACCAAGTTCTTACATATTATGCTCATAAATAAATGTAAATTCTTGGTTTCTCAGTTATACAATTCATTTTACCACATTAAGAGTCCATTAGGCCCTAGCCCGTAATTTATGAACCTCGTAAACTTAAAACGAACATTTTTGGGAAGATTACCCAGTGGGTACCGATGTTTTCCCTCGCATACCGATATGGTACCCTTGGGTATCGTTACTCATAGCATACTGTTATGAAATTAGCTCAGTAGAATTTTATCCATATCTCGCATACCGGTACAAGTTAACTCGTACCGGTACTCTCTTGAATGGTGTATCGGTATGAGTTGAACACCATACCAGTACCTCTCTAATAGTTCATCTTCAATGAACAGTGTTCTTAAACCCATAACACTAGGGTATCAGTACTGTCTCTCTGCGTACCGATATCGAAGCCTAGAAAAGGCTTCTAGGCTCGAGAAATCATATCTCAAGCCCTTAAAAGACAACCTTTAACCCTTTAACTCGATCTTCCATCTTATAGAAGTTATTTTGGTAGTTTACTACCATTTTTACACATGATTAACATCAAATCCAAGTTTTACCATTTTTGTAACACCTCGATCTTGATCCAGATCTAAAGCGCTACATTCGGATCACCCGAAATCCGATCTAAAAAAAATTCCATTGTTAAATCATAGTTTTAACCATCATATAAAAATATTAAACCATTCATAATTCAAGTAAATAAATAAAAATTATAAATTGCATTACAAAATCGGAGCTCCAAGTTTATACATTGTATATCAAAATAATATTTCAAAATAAAGTTACAGACCCAGCCACGTAAGGGCCTATGAATACTCAGCCTACTAAATACAAGTATTGTACTCTGGCAATCACCACTTGTTGAAATCCCAAACTGATAATGCCCTTCGAGCTTCGAATCGATCTAACAACCTATGCACGGAAACAACAATTCTGAGCGCTAAGCTAACAAAGCTCAGTGGTACACAACTACTCTAATATACTTCATGCTAATCATAAACATAAGCATGCAAGCTAGTACGAGCAATAAGGAGAAAAATAAACATGTGGCACTACCACTAGAAGCCTAAACACATGTTCTCATCATGCAAGTCATCATACATGGCACACAAGGCCCAACCATACCTAGAATATCACCAGATCATTCGGGAAAATGTACACAAATCCGTAACCACAAACCTAGAGTAAAGCTCGATGTCACACAGCCTCGGGAATATACACTCTAAGTGAGGCCCGATGAAACAAAAGAAAGGATCCAAGAATTACCTCCAAATCTAAGAACCCTCTAGATCGCAATTAATCTAGCAAACTCACTAATATGATCTGAGAAAACCTCAAACTCCAAGTTCAGCAGATCAATAAGAAAACATGATCTTGATGTAAAAAATGAGATAGTTGACGGTGATGGTGATGTTGGATAGATTTGTCATTGGGACCCTCCTAATCGCAATTGAATAGGCAAACACCTGCAAACAACACGAATCTCTCCGATAAATGGATGATGGCGAAATATATGTTATTGTCGCCCGCGACACCCTCTTAGACGCAATTATCTAAACAAGCAACCTCAAACGGCTCTAACCCACCCTCTTTGACACAATTACCTAGACAAGCAAGAGTGTGAAGATGATCTCCCTCACAAGAACTCGGAGAACTTATGTTGAAGAAGACTCATGATACGAAAAATAATCAAGGTGAGTCCATCAACCTTGAAAAGAAAATGGCCCATGGCCAAAGGGTTTTTTGCAACTAGAAAACTCATGATGCTCATATCTTTTATTAATGAAGCAATCATGCCTTTAAATAGGCTACAAATAAATAGTTCAACTTGAACTAGGAAAGGTAAAGATAATAATAAAATAAATAAAAATATTTTATCTAACCTAAAAACTTGTAATACCTCTAACCCGATTTAGGAGTAAACTGAACTAGGAGTTTTAGAAGACAACAAGGGTTGGCATAACTAGAATTTACTTGACTTTAGCTACAATAAAAAATAAACTTAACTCAAGTTGTCATATAAAATGTTTAGGCATTAACTTTATGTTCAAGAATCTATTAAAGGCCCTTCAAATTACAAGCATACAAAATCTTTTACCAACTAAGAAAAACATCTAACTATTCTAAACCTTATAATAATTCAAATCTAAAATATAAGTCTTTACTCATTCAATTTTAGACCATATGTGAGGCAAGTGGAAGTGAAGAATTTGATTAAGGCAAGGCAACAAGGTTCGACAAACAATATATGCTAAGGGATATAAGCTTGTTAAAGTCTAAGGTTTAACTCAATTTTTTTTCAAGAATGATTTACCAAGTTTTATTTTATTTAATATAATAGGATTATAGCATACTTCTATACACAAAATCAACCATATCCTAGATAAAAGCATTCACATAGTACCACTAAATACATCTATGACACAACCATTAAAATATCACATATTTACCAACCAAGGAACAAGCAACCACAAAATATTATTATAAGGCCATTTTTACAAGACAACAACTACTTCTAAATCTTATATACACAAAAGACATAATGATGTTCTAAATGCACTATGCATATATGTATCTATGTGTCACCATCTATGAGTTCAAAAAGAAGAATACAAAACATACTTCTTGTACTTGTAATCTGGCCGAAGCTCAAAAGGTAACCTCAAGCAAAGATTTAACCTAAAAGGTAGTGAAAGGATAAGGTAAGTATACTTAGTGAGGAAGTTTAAAGTATCTAGAAGCATGAAGAAATAATCTATCCTTCCACCAAAATCCGTTAATCATGTATAACTCTAAGCTTGAGTAAGGAATTAGCTATTTTAGCATAAGGCTCGCGAACCAAATGTATAAAAAATATATGGATAAATCGAATAAAGTACATGTATTTCAGCAACCAAACAAGCACATTTACGTATGCATTATAATAAGGCATATCTAATTACGAAAAGCATTTTCAATAATCAAAAGGATTCGTATTACTTGTTATGCAAGTTAATACAATAATTCAATGATTTCTCTTATAAGCTTTCATAGTTTCTTTCTAACATAGCCTTGAGAATCAAGTAGCCTAGGTACACGAATCCCCATCCAACTGTCGCCACACAAAATGGTACTCGAAGTATCGGTCAATCTCTCCTACTGTCACCAAGTGACTAATAACACATCCCTTCTAATGTCTCCTCATAAGGATCGTAGTCCATGATCGTAGTCCACCCTAAATAATAGCTCTATAGACTCTATGGCATGCCAACTATACTTATGGGTGACTCAAAACCAAGGATTTCCATTTAAATCTTATCATATCAGAGATGGTCATAGTTCTAGTTCATATGATCACATAAGTAAGCTTAAAACTCATCATATCAAACATATACTTAAGCACATGGATAGTTCAAACATAGCACACATTTAACCAACTTTTTGCATATCATAAAGTACTTTATAATTAAGTACTTACCTTACATCCAAGCTTAAGCATACAGCACGACTTAATTTAATGAATAAGCAACACAAGATAAAGTAATTAAGGAAGCTCGGGATGGTTTCAATCTTATCCTGAGACTTTAAACTACACTCACAGTTTGTTCGGAGATAGTTTTGCTCCCAAATCACAATCCCCTTTTGCTTATTTCCTATTTGATCTACTTTAGCCCTTACTCCTTCAATTTCTTCTTGGTCTAAATGTAAAAAGGAGTACATTTATGTATTAGAACAATTCTTAACAACCATTCACTCGTAAAACCATTCAATTACTCATGTGTACATATAATTTCAGACCATAACAGTCCATTAAGATTCATATAAATACAAGTCAGTCCAAATTTTCATATACATACACGTACATAATTAAGTCAATCCTCTAATGTTCATATTCATGCCAAATTAATCCATTATACTTGTATACACATTTTTATACATCAAAACAGTCCACCAACATTTATATTGATACAAAACAATCTCTATCTTGCAAAACAGCTCGTCCCCTATTTTTAAATCATTGAATCAGCCCCCCAAACATTTATAAATCAGCCCTTATATTTTCAAAATAGTCCTCTTATAACCTCGCCATTCCCACAGTCACTCCTCGTGGGCTTGGACGTCTCGGCACTGACTACCTTGTCTCTCGCAGGCTCGGTCAGCAACTTGGCCGCATCATTGGCCTCCCGAATCTGGGCACCTCCTTGCTCCAATGCAAGCTTCGCCCCCGGCTTAAGTCCCTCGAAGATGGTGGCAAGCGCACCCCATTCACTCATTGCACTATTCCTCAAATCAGTCCTTAACAGTCTTTTATTTCCAAAAAAACAGTCCTACAATTCACTAATCCATTCCATACTTCATTTTAACAATTTAGTCCTATCTTTGACTTCTAAAACAATCCTAATTTTTGCAAGACAGCCCTCCCCTATTTTTACTTTATGAAAACAATTTCAAAATCATTTTTCCATCTACAAAACAGTCCCATTTTGATTACAAAAATAGTCCCTCTATTAAGCTTACAAAACAACCCACCATTATTGCAAAAACAGTCCATATATACTTACAAAATAGTCCCATGTTTTAATTATTCAAAGTAGTCCATTAAATTCACCAAAAACAGTCACTCCCTTAATTCTAGTTTTAGTCCATATGATTTCCTTTGTAACCAACACAGCCCAAATTTTCACATATACACATGTACCAATTCGATTAAGCCACTGATTCATAATCAAGCAAGTTTTGCATCTTAAACTTGCGTTGTAAAATTACATAACATGGCAATTCAATCATGAATACCATTCAGATGACCAAGAACTTCACAATATCACATAATCAAAATTCAATGAAGATGATATACATAGTTTCTTTTTCAAGTTACATACATGGTTCAACTTAATGCATGAATCAATTGATTTAGAGATGTTCCCTAATATGAATTAACCATTCGA